>APFE031384320.1:142216-152835 GCA_000404065.3 Pinus taeda | reverse complement strand
TGCACTACTGCAACATCTCCATGCATCTTGCACCATTGCACACCTCTCTGTGCCACCTAGCACTGTGCAAAACACTTGTGCCTCTTGCATTGCTACAGCCTGCTAGCTATGCGTTGTCCTAGGATTCCCTGCATTATCGCTTTATCTGCCACTCCATCCACATCTGTCTCTACCTAATCAGTCAGTTCCTACTACTCCACATCGGGGCTCCTATAGCAAGGTCTCATCCAAGAGGTTGGGTACCTCAAGGATCCCGCCCCTCCTCCTTGGGATGATCACTCTATATTGCCCCACCTCCTACCTGGAGGTATGGCTGCATGTGATCCCTCAACCCACCTGGCTCAAAGTTTCCCCCTACTAGAGATCTCTGCATGAGTAGATGTCTCTACTTGATCTCCACTTAGCTTCCCCTATTGTGGCTGCTCCACAACCTCCTGAAGCTGCTACACCAATCGTGGCTCCTCCACAATCGTCTGAGACTTCTTCTGGCTCTGCATGTTGAGAGGTAATGTACCCTCCCTCTCAACCACCAAGTCTCCATCAGTTGCCTTGCTGCTCAAGGCTTTGCATGCATCTTGAACCTCAAGAGCAAATACGTTCTTGACCCATGAACCAATCTGCTTCACATGTCTAGTGATGATGTGTCTAACGAAAACCTTTCCCTTACTGAAGACTACATCATATCCTCTGTCATCCAACATCATGATCGACACAAAGTTTCTCTTCAGTCCTGGTACATACTTGACATCGGTCAAGGTAAGGCAAGATCCATGCTCCCTCTGAAAAATAACCGTGCCTACACCCGAGACACTATACTTCTCATCATTACCCATCGCTATGAGTATCTGGAGATCTTTCTCCTCCAAAGTATTGAACAAGCTCTTGTCGTTGGCCATTTGGAAAGAAGCTCCAATGTCAAGAAACCAACCATTTCCCACCATGGATGAAACCATGCATGTGAAGAGTGTGAAATCCAACTCAAACTGTGAAGCAAGTGCCTCACCTTCAGATCCTTCCCTGGATTCCTTCTCGGATTTCCTTCATGGACAATTTGCAGCATAATGGCCCACCTCATGACAATGAAAGCATTGCACTTTCAATTTGTCAACCTTCTTCCCATCATTGGAAGAACTGGATTCGGAAAGAGAAACCTTCTCCTTCCCCTTCTTTTCCTTACTTGCTAAGGCACAATTCTCCTCATCATGCATAGATGAAGAACTGTCTCTGGTGCTCCATATGATCTCCTCCTGCATCAAATCCCACCATAGTTGTTCCAAATCTGGCAGTTTCTCCCTTCCATTCACCGAGACTTGGTAACTATGCCAGCTCTTAGGAAGGCCAAGGAGTGCTAGAATCACCATATCCTCATCCGATGTCATGACCCCTACACTTGCAAGCTCATCCTTGCATGTGATGAGCTTGGTCAGATACATAGAGATCGTCTCATCCCTTTCACACTTGATCTTTCAAAGTTTCTCCTTTAGTGCCAGCTTTCTCTGATCACTGTTATTCTGATATAAATCTTTCAATGTTTTCCACATTGCATGCAGAGTCTCCTTCCCATGGAGGCTTGAGACAATGTGATCTCGCATTCCCTCCAAGAGAATTCTCTTAGCTCTAGCCACACACTTCCTCCATTCCACCTGCTCAGGCTTGTCAGTAGGCTTAGGAATTTCTTGATCAATGAAATCCTTAAGGCCGTTATCTTCCAAAACGACCTCCATGCGATCCTTCCAAGCTATATAGTTTGAGCTGCCATCAAGAGCATACTTAAGCCTCAAACCATAGAATGCCATCAACGAAAAAGATGTGATAAGAACTTGAGATCTATATCCCAAATAATAAACTTCGAATTTCTCTTGCTAGTATACTATTCTTGCTTTATCACTCGTGCTCTGATACCATGTAGAAATTCACCACCTGTAGATCACCTAGTAATGCAATGTACTAAAGCAAAACACTTGATCTACTTCTACAAATAATTTAGTGGAAGCTTAATCGAACATGAGCAACATCAATAAGAACACATATAACTAATATGGAGAAATCAAACACACATAACACAGAAGATATAACCAGAAGAAAGAACTAGCCTAAAACCCAATCTCTGTATTATCATACAAGTGGAAATATGTCCGGACTACACAAAGCCTCACAGAAGATATAACCAGGGGAAAGAACTAGCCTAAAACCCAATCTCTGTATTATCATACAAGTGGAAATATGTCCGGACTACACAAAGCCTTAGCTCGGAAGCTATCTAGCTCTCAGTACAATTCCTCTGCTGCTCATAGATAGTCAAAGGATTCTCACAAACCTTCTCCTCTACCCTCCAAGCCTCCTATTTCAATGCACAATTTTTCCTGGGTCCTCCAACTACAACTTGTATGATTCTCACCTTACACACAACACTGACCTCTGAAACAACTGCACAAACCTGAAGGAGATAAATCCTTATCATGGATGAGCTTCCTTTATAGGAAAAATATTCATCCAACTGATAGTACACTATCCCACATCTGATCTCAACTGGGTCTCTGACATAACTAACATGCAACAATTATCCATGAGTGAATCCTTAGTTATCTAAAATAATAGTTGTCACATGCATGCAAGCATTAACAAACTATATTTTATTATTTTAACAACTTGTTAAAATAATCTAACTGAACTTGACTAGTTAGAACTAAGTCAACTGATTCTCTCATTATAGAACTCATACTGATTCCCTCAATCAGTGAAGGAAATTAAGGATAAATTCCTCAATCAGTGGGAAAACTCATGTGCATGCTCACAAAGACTTCAAATTTGAATTTGCTTAACTAATTAACTTAACTGAATTAATTAATTAATAAATATTTCCAATTGCTGTTAAGACCAAAATTAATTTTACTTCCTATAGATAGAATAGGGACTTCTATAAATAGGAAGGGACCCAGAAATGCTATTTTTAGAACTTTCTATTTTTATCAATTTCACCTCTCACCCAATGTGGCCAATGACCTAATTTTTAGACATGCTATTTTTAGCAGGTCTATTTTTAGCACATTCTAAATTTAACATTTCTTGTTGCACATTTTTCAACATTATCCTTTAATGATGCTTTGTTCAAATGTCTAAAGTCCACATAGAGTCTGATTTCTCCATTCTTCTTTCTAACAGGAACTAAATTTGCAGCCCAATTAGAATATCTAAGAGGGAGAACAATCTGGGCATCTAGCATTTTTTTAATTTCCTTTTCTACAGTTCGTAGAAGAGCTGGATTGATCTTCCTAAGTTTTCGTTGATAAGGAATTACTTCTAGCTTTAAAGGAATCTTATGTTGTATTAATGAAGTATCATAGGTTTTTAGATCAACATAGGTCCATGCAAAAACATCCTTATAATTTTGAAGTAGCTTAAGATATTAAGCTTTGACCTCAGCATCTAGAGATGCACAGATTTTGATGTTTTTAATATCAGCATTTGTTCCAATATTGATTTCTTCTATGTCATCTTGTGAATAAATGGACTGAGGGTTTCGAAGGACATCATTTTGATCAAACAATTTTTCTAAAGGAATGAGGCCTTTGGGAATAAAATTGTTAGACAATTGAATAATGTCATGATCAACAATTTTTGAATTGAAATTTGAAGTATCATTTCCATTTTTATTTTCATTTATTTTTGTTCTATCTTCATCAATTTGTAGAAATGAAAATTCATCTATAACCTACAGGAAATATTTCAAATGTTCATCATATTCAAATATCTACCAGTGTTTTATATTGTCTGGGATGGATTGTTGGGTTGTGTTATATTCTTTCCACGACTAGCCCACATAGTTAACTGGGGGGTTAGAGGGGGGGGCAGAGCCCCCCTTCCGTTGTGGAATTGTGTGCGGGGGGGGGGGGGGGGGGGTTGTGTTCACACAGGGGGTTTGAGGGGTACCCGTAACCCCACTTTATGGGGTCCAGGGCAGCTCCCCATAAAATTTTGGTTTTGGACCCTATGTTAGGTTGGGCGGACCCACCTATGGTTTTGTGCATGATTTTCGCACATGTTTTTTGGACGTGATGGTTTTGGTCCATGGTTTTGGACGCGATGGTTTTCAGTCCACGGTATTGGATGCTTTGGCATGTATAAATATGTATTGTAACATTGAAAGGAATATAATGAAAAATCAAGCTGGTAGACCTAATTTTGGGATCCAGTGGGAAATCTCTATGTATACGTGTTTTATGTGTTATGCTATGGCATTTTTATTTTTCCCTTGAATTAGAATTCGTATGCAGGTAATTTATGTACGGGGTTAAAACCTACAGGTCAGAGGTTGTGTTCCTTGTCAAATGTTTGCAAGTAAACAAAAATTAAAAGCCTTTCCACTCATTCCATCAATAGTTTCAGCACCATTTTCTCAATGGGGATTAGATTTTGTTGGAGAGATTGACCCCACTTCAAGTAATCAACATAGATGGATCCTCACTGCAACAGACTACTTTACTAAATGGGTGGAAGCAATTCTAGTCAGAAATGCTACTAATTTAGTAGTAATTAAGTTTGTTGAGGAGAATATCTTACCTAGATTTGGTTGCCCAACTCAAATTGTCACTGACATTGCAACAACCTTTTCTAGTGTTAAAATGATTGGCTTTCTCTAGAAATATTAGATTTTGTTACATCATTCAACTCCATACTACCCTCAAGGTAATGGCCTTGCAGAGTCATCAAATAAAATTATGGTAAAGGTAATAAAAAAGACTTTAGTTGATCATAAGAAGAACTGGGACTCAAATTTGATTTATGTAGTATGGGCAAATAGAATTATTCCAAAGAGATCAACTAGAAAATCTCCATTCCAAGTTGTCTATGGGAAAGATGCAATCTTCCCTACCAATTTGGTTTTCCCTATTTTAAAATTCCTGCAGGATTTAACAGATGAACCTGATGATTTTTCAAGAAGAATAAATCAATTATTGAACTTAATGAAAATAGAGATTAATTTCAAAACAAATTGAAGAAATATCATAATAAAATGAAGGCCCTGTTTGATAGAAGAGCCAAGGAAAGGGACTTTAAGGAAGGTGATCTAGCTCTAAGATGGGATGACAGGAGAGAAGAGAAATGAAAGCATGGGAAATTTGATAATCTATGGTTTGGACCTTTAGCAATTGCTGAACTGAAGGGTAACAACACTTTTGTGCTTCATAATCTTCAGGGGCTATATTCCACTTATCCTGTAAATGGAAGGTTTCTCAAATATTACATTCAGTACTACGAGGTTGAAATAGTTTTCATTGTAAATACTCCAGTTTTCTTTTACTTTTCCAGATGTCAGTGTGATTTTTCTTACAGCAAGGAATCCATAACCCAAGGAGAAGGCACATGGATTTGTAGGTTCTTTGCATTCGACAAGAGAAAATAGTCCCCAGATGGAGCCAATGTTGTAGCATTTTTTGGTTTTGATAAGATAGAATATTTCAAAACTGAACATCACAAAATTGAATAACTTTTTTTTGAAAATATCTTGATGATGATGTCCATATCAAAGAAAATTGTTACACAGTAATTTGTCACCATTGGTCACCGTCCCTATTACCCCTGTTTTCGTACATTGGAGGATACATTCCGGGACCTGTGAGCAGCGACATAGCCTAAAAACACTTGCATTATGTTCCCCTGAGTATGTACTTCATGTTCCTTGAAGACACCTTCTGCAAATTATCCCTTAAAAGTGCCCTTTTTCCATTGGCATAGGTACACAGTGTCTTATCCGCGCCAATCACTGAGATCCTCAAAAAGGGGCGTGCCCATTGGCGCTCTGTCCTAGAACAACACTCGCGCCAACTAAGTTTGGTAATGATTTTTGGCAAACGTGCACCCATATGTTTTTTCCTTTTAGATCATGAAGTCTTTTAAGGGAAAAAATCCATCTAATAGAGGTCGAGAGTCATCATCTATCGTTGACATCTATCCTCAGTAGCTTTTCGAAGATAATGTTGATCCACAATGGGCGTCCTGGTGCATTGAATCTTTCTCCCTTCTCCATTTATAAAAGTCTGTCCTCATGCATTAGACAAGCTAGTTCTGGAGTTTTGGGAGTTCTGTAGTTCTAGAGTAAGGGAGTTCTGGAGTAATGCTAGTTGTGATTATGCTTGTCTGGAGTGATAGTAAGAGTCTTGAAGCATAGGGAGATTATGCTGCTAGAATCCTGAGAGAGAGAAGGTCTATTGCAAGGCATACATAGCTGCTCGCCCAGCCAGAGAATAGGTTCAACGTTAGAACCTTGGTTGTATCTTTCTCTGCCTATTATTCATTAATAAATGACTACTGTTATGGTTCCATTCTCATTTGTCTCATAATGGTTAATGTGAATTACATCCTTTCTGACTGATGTATAGTTGCTTTTACTAGATTTCACCTTGTGTTTCTTCTCTCTTTGCATGTGCAGGTGTCCATCCATGAGGATAGTGGAGGATCGTGACCGACCAGAGCGAAGGAGTGGGAGCGGCATCTCTTCCTCAAACAAATAGCGCTGGAATCCAAGTAGGTGTTCATTACCCACTTTTTAATTGCAACTAGGAACTTGGAGAGTAGCATTGATTGATTGTTGCTAGACCCATTTTGGGCTAGTGGGATTGCCTCTGTCCGCAGAGGGGATTTACCTATTTAACAATTTGGCGACTCCACTGGGGAGAAGCTATTTGGAGTTTGTCTTGCATGTTAGTTTTCTCTTGCTTTCCTGAGTTAATGAGCTTTCTGGGTTACTTGTTGTTTGATCCTTCTGAGCACTGTTGGCCCGACCCTAGTTTGTCTCGTTTATTTTTTGGGTCAGCAAATGTGGTTGGCGCGTTTTTTCCTTTGACAGTCGCGCCAGTTGGCACATGTTGCACAATAGGAACTTGCGCCAATTCCTGAATAGCGCAAGTTACAAATTCACAGTCGCGCCAGCTCTGTGAATTTTACCAGTTTGTTAGTTGAAAGCTCCTTAAACTCGATTTTTTGTTTTTCTATATCTTTTGCAGCTTCTGGAAGTGTGTTAGATCTTTGTGTGACTGGTTATTACTTTTCTCCTTCAGTTGTTTGCTTATTTCTATCGATTTTGTATCCTAACCCTAGAACACCTAGTGGCTTTGCATATCGAGCCTTCTGTGGGAAGTTGTGGTTTGATAATCCAGTCAACTTTTTGGTTGTTTTCCGCACTCATCTAGTGGTTGTGAAAGTTTGGTATTCTATGCTTAGAGTGATTCACTTCTAGCTTGTTTGGATTTACTCTTTTGAGAAATTCTTAATTTGATTTCCTTTGATCATTACTTGAAGGTTGGGAAATCTCACCCAATTTTCTTGATTTGCACTTGACTGGTTCTTAGATTACATTAGAATCATCTTCTATTTGAGAATTCTCTTGCATAGATCACACGTGCATAATTAGAATTCTCATTTGTGCATATATTACATTTGCACACTTTTCAAGTGAATTGTGTATAGATTCCTCCTTTGAATTCCCTTTTGTCTTGTTGAGCTTAGATCACATAGCTCATAAACCTCAGTTTTTCCTTTGATTTGGAAAACTACTTTGGTATCTTGGGGATTTTGTTGTCTTTTCATCGAGTGATTTTATTCCTTTTGCTTGGTGTAGCTATCTCTCAAAATCATCTTAAGTGCTTTGTGCCATTGAAAAGAAAATCAAACTAGTATCTTTTGCATTTAATAGTTTAAAAGGAAAAGAACATTTCATTGGTTTGTGTTTTCAAAAGAAAAGTTTCTAGATGTCTAGGCTAGAGGTCTAGGCTAGAGACGTCACTATCTAGAGGTCTAGGCTAGAGACGTGCTCCGGCGTCATTAAACCTAGTCACTCTTGTTTTCGCATTAAGGTTGGGTGATTCCTCCTGGTGTGATTCAATTGTGGTCTAGCACGGATTTGGCATCCCGTACCGTCACGTATATATGGGGAGACTCCACTAGGTTTGCATCCTTTATCCATAGGAAGCCGAGTCTGCCGCCTTGTGAACCGTAAAGCACTGAACACAGCATTCGGGAAGATTGACTGCAGTACGGAAAGCCCTTGGTTCTCATACGATTGCCAAGGTGTATAAGCAGTTTTACGGATTGCTTGGTAAACCTTTTGCTTAGAATCTCCAGAGCAGTCGCTTTTGATCCTTTTCGGACTCCCTAAAAGAAAAGGTGTAAGTGAGCGTCTTATCACTTCGTGCTCATTAAACATTCAAAGGAGACTAGAGTCATTTTTTTGTCCTTTTCTCGACTCTTAAAAAATGAAAAGGTCAAGTTTAGTTCCTGTGTCTTAAAAATTTATTTGGCCACGATAACATTACTTGGTTAGATCTTGTGTGCATTAGCTTGTGTAGGATTCTTTTTCTATGGCAACTTTTCCAGGGTTCACCAACCCAAGTTCCCCTCCTGACAGGAATCCTATTCATTCCCCTCCTCTTGGGAATGTTGGTGCTCCTTATATGGCGATGTTATCCCTTCCAGGGTTCACTGTCGGGTTGCCTGTTTGGCTGTTTTCAACCTCTTTGGTCCCTATCATGTCGGCTGATACTCCATGAGTCCCTCCACCTGCACAACATCATGTTGAACCTAAGGTGGACCTCTCTCCTTCGACGCATACCTCTACGTCTTCTTCTTGTACTTCGCCTGGTGAAAGTCTCGGTTCGAATAACCAGGTGGCTAAGAAGAACAAGAACAAGAACAAGAAGAAGAAGTCTCCTAAGGGAGAGGCTACAAGTACAACTGTTGCTCCCTCACATACACCTAAAGTCGGGCCCCCTCCCGCTTCTCCGCGAAAGGTTAAGTTTCCTTGTCGATTATGCAAGGAGGACCATCTTCTTCGTGATTGTCCTGGCATTCCCAGGATCTTAGAAGTATGGTCTCGTGATCCGGCCCGCCCCTCATCGTCCACTATGGCTCACGCCGATGCTACCTCATCAGTTGGGAATGGCAAGGGAAACGGGAAGATTCGAATCCCCTGTAGACTTTGTGAAGGCAATCATCCCCTTCACCTTTGTCCACTCATGGATAAAGCCTCCACTGTTTTGTAAAGTCTCCCAGCTCCCTCGCCCCAACTCCCCATTGGATATCAACGTCTTTCTGCAACTGCAGATCATTCACCTCCCGACAATGAGATTGGCTCACATTCTTCTCTTGTCCAGGCCCCTCTTCCCGAACCTGGCTGTGCCCAGTCTGTTCCAGACCAACCATTAGTCGAGAAGAGTGCCGACCAGAGTTCACCTCCTGTCAACCACTCTGCTTTGGAAGAGCAAAATTCCCATGTTCTTCTTGTCTCATCGGATTCTCCTGAGCTTGATGGTGGTTTTCCAATCCCAGCCTCTCTGGAGAATTCTGATTCGGTTCCTTCCCAGCAGGGGGGCAACCATATGGTTCCCCCACCAAGTAGTTCGGTCATTTCCTTCAATTGGAGTCATTTGACTACCCCTCCCCTTCCATCCCATGTGCCTTTCTGGGTCACTGCCTATGCCTCCCATATGGTGCTGCCTGGCACTGTGTTAGATGAAGGAGCATCAGTTAGTCTTATGCCCGTTACTACTTGGTAGGCTTTGGGTTCCCCATCGCTTGTACTTGTCGCATCGAATCTCACCACTTTTGAAGGAGGAACGAGTCAACCATTAGGGATCCTTCCAAAATTCCCTATCACTTTGGGAGGCAAGACTGTCTATATAGACGTCTCGGCTACCCAAGGTTCTTTAGACTTCAGTCTTCTCCTTGGTTGTGACTATGTGTATGCCATGGGAGCCCTTGTTTATTCACTTTTCCATGTGGTTTTCTTTCCACACAATGGAAGAATAGTGACAATGGATCAATTATCGTTCGTTCGTCCACAAGCCCCTCCGGCACAATTGCCCTTCCCTCTTGGTTCTCATCCACTAGTTGCGTCTGTCTCACCCCAGATCAACTTCGTGGCCACCTCTCTCGTGCCTATATCCAGCAATGCCGCCATCGTGCATAGTGTCCTGGGGGCATTGGGTCCTGAATTCCAAGACATTGACCTCCCATTGGGAGCGCCACTCTTGGAAGCCCCGACTTCCTGTTCATTATGATGAAGTTCGGGCGGAGCATAGTTCACTTTCCTATGTCAAGCTCCTTAAAAAATGAAACTAGGTCTGGGAGGAGCATAGTTCGGTTTCCTATGTCAAGCTCCCTAAAAAATGAAATTAGGTTCGGTCGGAGCATAGTTCATTTTCCTATGTCAAGCTCCCTAAAAAATGAAATTAGGTTTGGGTCGGAGAATAGTTCATTTTCCTATGTCAAGCTCCCTACAAAATGAAATTAGGTCTGGTCGGAGCATATTTCACTTTCCTATGTCAAGCTCCCTAAAAAATGAAACAAGGAGTCTCGAGGATATTTTTGCTAATGTATCAACCTCCTTAAAATAATGAATCGGCTTGTATTCGAGCATAGTTCGTGATCTTGTGTCAAGCTCGTTAAAAAATGAAACAAGGGTTATGAGGATAGTTCTTTTACTGTGTCAACCTCATTAAAAAATGAAACAACTCCCTTTCCAAATCGAGTCCTTTGATTAAGATCTCGTAAAATACAAGTCGAGTCTTTCCAAGATCTCGAAAGTGAACCTTCATTCCATCCACTTTGTTGAATGCAATGAA
>APFE031384320.1:92777-141003 GCA_000404065.3 Pinus taeda | reverse complement strand
GGGTGGGGATATCTCATCTCATTTTTCACTTGCCTCCGTGGGTTTGGGTAATCCTATTTGACCTCTCATCTGCTCATTGCCTCGTCATCATGACCTCTGATCCATCGATGTCAAATACTGCCAATTCTACTGTCGTGCTGCCAATATGTTCAAGAGAAGTTGACCTCTGAAAAGAAACAACCTCCGTTTGATAGTTTATACAATCTTAATTCATAACATTATCTCTCTGTCTCATGTCGATGATGTGGGAAACACTATGGCCCACCTTCGATCAAGGTCACTTCCTGTCAACTTCAGCTCATTATCCAGGAAGCTAATCTAGAGACTCCTTGCCAGTGCCTTAGACCCTACATGCCTCAATGGCAGGTTCTTCGTGTTCGACGTGAGGTTTTCATCATTGGCCTCCGATCGAATGATTCTACGGGTGTTTGACTTCAGATCACTAATTCACGCGCCATAGATTGTACCTATAGTACCTTGAGGGCCATTGTCATTATTGGTGGTACCTCTCGCATCTGTTAACAGTTCCCAATATTGACTGGTAATCAGATGATGTTCATGCATGTTCGACTTCAACTCACATATTCACATGATTGAACTTGTACTTCTGTTCAGGTCGAGATAGAGCGCAAGACCCTGGATTGTGTCTGTTGTAATCCAGGCATGATTCTTGATACATGACTCATTCACTGGATGGCTGCGACCATACCTGAGTCAATTCATTGATCCTAACCAGATGGCTGCGTCCATACTACGGATCTAGACTATCATGTACTCTCTTATGGATGGCTGAGACCATACCACGTACATCATGTATTTGAGCTATCAATTGTATCTCTCAATGTAGATTCTCGGCGGCAGCTATATGTGTTCTTGTAAAGCATTTCACCCCTCTCTCTCTCTCGGGCCTCATTCTTTAGGGGGCATCTGTTACACAATAATTTGTCACCATCAGTCACCGTCCCTGTTACCCCTATTTTCGTACATTGGAGGATACATTCCGGGACCTGTGAGCAGTGACATATCCTAAAAACACTTGCATTATGTTCCCCTGAGTATGTACTTCATGTTCCCTGAAGACACGTTCTGCAAATTATCCCTGAAAAGTGCCCTTTTTCCATTGGCGCAGGTACACAGTGTCTTACCCGCGCCAATCACTGAGATCCTCAAAAGGGGGCACGCCCATTGGCGCTCTGTCCTAGAGCAACACCCGCGCCAACTAAGTTTAGTAATGATTTTTGGCCAACACGCACCCATATGTTATTTCCTCTCTTATCATGAAGTCCTTTGAGGGAAAAATCCATCGGAGGTCGAGAGTCATCATCTATCCTTGACACCTATCCTCAGTAGCTTTTCAGAGATAATGCCAATCCACATTGGGCGTCCTGGTACATTGAATCTTCCTCCCTTCTCCATCTATAAAAGCTTGTCCTCATGCATTAGACAAGCTAGTTTTTGCTAGAGTTTTGTGAGTTCTGGAGTAATGCTAGTTGTGATTATGCTTGTCTGGAGTGATAGTAAGAGTCTTGAAGCATAGGGAGGTTATGCTGCCGGAATCCTGAGAGAGAGAAGCTCTATTGCAAGGCATACATAGCTGCTCGCCCAGCCAGAGAATAGGTTCAACGTCAGAACCTTGGTTGTATCTTTCTCTGCCTATTTTTTATTAATAAAAGATAGATGACTATTGTTATGGTTCCATTCTCATTTGTCTTATGATGGTTAATGTGAATTACATCCTTTCTGACTGATGTATAGTTGCTTTTACTAGATTTCACGCTTGCGTTTGTTCTCTCTTTGCATGTGCAGGTGTCCATCCGCAAGGATAGTGGAGGATCGTGACCGACCAGAGCAAAGGAGTAAGAGCGACATCTCTTCATCAAACAATAGCACTGGAATCGAAGTAGGTGTTCATTACCCACTTTGTAATTGCAATTAGGAACTTGCAGAGTAGCATTGATTGATTGTTGCTAGACCCATTTTGGGCTAGTGGGATCGCCTTTGTCCGCAGAGGGGATTTACCTGTTCAACAGGGGGATTGTTGGCATTGACGTGCATTGCAAATGTGTTGGTTGGTTGGAATTGATGTCAATCTGGTAGCGTGGATTGTAGGTCAGTTGATTATGCATGTGTATGTGAGGCTTCATGTGGTTTGTGTATGGATGATGATGTGTTGCACTAGCTTGGAGGCCTTCCCATGATGATGATCTTCATGATCATGTTGCTGCATCCAATTGTTGATGGATGATACAGGAGTTAGAGATGATGAGCCTTGTTGATTAGGTCTCCATGTCCTAGATTAGGCCTCCCATGGTAATGATGTTATACTTTTGGCTTGGAGAGGATCTACATGTGTCAGTGGATGCTTGAGATGGTTGTACAGGTGTTGGAGGATTTCTGACATGTTCCAGAGCTGCATACTGATGGTAGAGTGTTTGTGGAGAAGTTTGATGGCCCAAATGTTTAGTATGGTTTTTGGTTGGCATCCTAGTCAACTTAGTTTTGGTGATGTGGCATTGATTTGGTGAAGTGTTGTAGAGGTGCCAATGACTTCTAGAGTTCTTGCAGTGACTTGTAAGGTTCTAGAAGAAGGTGGAGAAGTTTATTAGCTGAGGAAAGATGTTTTCCCTCATCCTTTGCCCCATTCATATGGATGTTGAGTCATGGGAGCGACTGAAAAGCTCTAGTCACTTGGAAGCAAGACTATGGGAGCGAATGAGGAGTTCTAGTCGTATGGAGTCTGTGTTGTGGGAGAAAAAAGGTTTTTCACAATGTGAAGCCATTTGAGAAGGTTACTTCTTATTAAAAATTGACTGTGACTTCCATATTACTATTCATTTCATTCAACAGATGATAAATGGGCACTCCCCCCACAAATTGACTAAAAGTTGGAGATTGGAAGGTATAATTGAGAGTTTACATGGATTAATTAGAAAATTGGATTATGTCATAGTCCCCCATTCTAGAAGATTGGGTAACATGATAACATATTTCCTAGCAAATTTTGGTTGTCAATCATGCAATCTGGAGATATATGAGAAATGGCCACCTTCTACAACATTTGTTTGGGTTGAATCTCTTTAGAACTTGTTAGACAAAGATATGGATACCCTTGATGGGGGTGTAAATAGTGTAAATGTTGATGAAATGGAAAGTTGGGGGCTATGCACACCACCTCCTGACTATATTCGGTATTAATGGCATGGAGGGGCGCAACATGATCAGGTTCACTGTTATATGTAAGTGTATGGCTGGCATGGGGGTTGGATTCTTTATATGTGAGGTTTGTTTGAGGTTTTAGTGTCTAGAGATGAATATTAGAGAGGAGGTGAGGGTCAGACCTCACCCTCCCTATTCTAGCAACTAATTCGTTCAATGGGAAGAGTGACTTGGCTTCCTAGAGAATCACTTGCACTGGAATTAGTTCTTGCATCAGGCTCTGTAATGTGCTGGTGAGGGGTTTATCTATTTGCATTTTTGTTCCTTCTCAATCCTTTGTATTATGTTGTTTTAATGGTGGTTTCCAATTCTAGAGGTGGCCTGTTTTGTTGGGGCTAATCCGTCCGTTAGTTATTGTGGGTTTCTTGGTATTTTTTAGAAGTCAATGGGCTATTATGGTTCTCAAGTGTCTTGGTTTTCTGAATTTATACTCGTGGAATGTGTTGGGTTAGGAAAAATGATTTATTTTGAGACTTGAAAATTATATTGGGAAATTTCGAAAGTGGGATGTCAAATCCTTTATAAATGTTATGGGTCACTTGTTAATTAGCTTCTTAGTTTTTTCTAAAACATGCATGGGTAGAATTATGCATTTAATGGTGTTGGGTTGTGAGGCATTTGTTGAAGGTGGTGAGTCTCCATCTACCCCTTCTATAAATTTGGTAGGATATGAATTAATTATCAGGAGCTTTAAGGAAGATTCAATGGTTTTGGCTTTAGGTAGTCAACCTTGATTGTTTGTCGACATGTCTTGTCTTGCCTATTGTTCTTTTGCAGGTTGTGGTCCCCAACATGTCCCCTCTTTACAACAGTGATGCCTCCTAGATAATGTATGTGCTGTAGAAGGGGAGGAGGTACCCATGTTTCTTCGAGAACAAGAATGTAACATGCCCCCTGCTATCCCTAGGCCCTACTAAGGGTAGAAGGAGGTAGCTATTATGATGGTCCAACTTCCAAAGTCTAGTTATGGAAGTTGGGTCTAAATGGTTCAACCTCTTACAAATTCTTCAAAATATAAATTATATAGCATCATTGTGTTTTCCTCGTCGATACCTTTCCAATGATACCAATTTCATCATAATCTGACTCTTGGATAGAAAGATATGGCAAATTAAAGTCTTGGCCAATCATATTGAGCCACATCAGCTTAACCTACCATGCGGTGCCTATGTGGTTGCAAAATCACATGGCGTGACATGTAAAGTGGTAGCTACCAACCCACTCATACCAAGTCATGCATAACCCCATCATATAATCCTCATAACCAATTATAGCATAATATATATTATATATAATGGATATATTGCGGGTGCGGGCCCTTAATGGCCACACCACCTCACTGCATAAAATCCTGATGGTTTTTGATGCTGTCCTTCGCTGAAACTATCGAGGACAACCTCCCAGGATTACATGGCCATATATATGCGTAAAAAGGCTTATCCTACCCCTTGGCTTATAGGTAAACGGTTCCCATCACGTGAAATTTGTCCCCTCCCAACAACCCCATGCATTTGGTCACCCTGGGACTGAAGTCCTGACCATTCTACTATGTCCTCTATTCGAAGTCTCGGAGGTTCTGGGGTGGCGTCACCTATCATATGTGTCGGGGTGACATCATCCTTCATCACACCATATAACTGTGGGTCCCACCACGAGTTCCAACTCATTGTACGCACATTTTTCATGTCATAAGGAGTTTTGAGGTTTTTCCTCCGTCACTTTATACTAGGTATAAAACCGGCCTTACTACCATATCATCCCAATGAATAAATCCCAATGGGATCATACTATGACTCCTCTTGGAAATTCCATGGAAATTTCTTCAGGAGTCCATCCAACGGCCACAAGAACTTTCCCATTGAAGGCTCATATTTCTCCTATCAAAGAGGGGTTAAGCCATTCCTTCTAAAGTCCCCACTCCAAACTTAAATATTCTAGCCCTATGAGCTTAGTGATTATTAATGTGATCGTATGGGTATTCATCTAAACCTACGATGCATATCCTTTAATATACAAGGGCATAAGTCGGCCCTTCCAGGCTATCCCTCTTGAGCTTTGCCAAGACTCGATCATGACCATAAGACAACTGTATACACACACACACACACACACACATATATATAAAACATATGTTGTCTCTTATGATCTTTTTAATTAAACTCTAGCCAGTCACAACCATATGTCTATATATGTAAAAACTATACACAGGTCGAACCTGGCCACATAGATATACACATATGTATGAATATAACATTTCCTCGTGAGCTTACATGATTTAAATCAGGGCCAAATGGCAACTCATTTCCAATTTATTTATTTAATTAATTAACAAATATGTGCTCATCTCACCATACATAGACCTTAAGCCAAATTCCGGCCCTGAATGAACACAAGAAAAAGCCCATTCCTGTAATGATATTCCAAACACCTGCAATACATTTTTCATGCCAGATTCACATCTCTCGCCATTAATCTAACCAATTAACAACTTTGTGCTAACATATATAATCAACACATGAACAATAAGTAAATAGAGATACATTAGTCCTCCAGAAATTAACCATTCCTCATCCATTTCATAGAACTTGGAATTATATAGGAATTCACTTTTCCCAACAAATCATAATATTAAATCAATGCATTACCCTATGCTAAATCTCTAGCCTTCCCAAGCTTATATATTAGAAACAAAACCTACTAGCATTTCTTTTAGCAATTTATATTCATTACAAATATTTATCCATCTCTTTAATGTTTCGACATTCAAACTATAGTTCTGATTCAAAACCTGACAAGGTTCACACATTCCTTGCATACAAGCCATTTAGAATAGGATTATACTCAATTTAACACATGAATTTAGAACATTCCATATCCATGCCTTTAGAAACAACAATATCCATTCAAACACAAATACCTCATTCCTTAGCATTATAAGCCATGATAAATGATCACATTAAACAAGCATAAAGCATTTATAACATGAGAATTGTAAGCACACACTTATCTTTGATAGACTAAACTAGTTAACTGAAATTGAGACTTCAACTCTCCACCCAACCATAGACAGAAGGCAACCAAGCCTTTCTTGCAGTAGTCACCCCTAATCCAAATTCCAAAGTTTGAGGATGGGTGCTTAAGGGATTAAACCAAATATGCCAGCTGAAAAAGGGAGCTACTTCATAAAATCAACATCTCACAAGGAATACATAGGTCCACCACTTCTACCCTGCAAGTACTTCAATCAAAGCTCTAACTTTACTATCATAGTCTAGAACAGGGAATCCAAAGGTCCACCACCTCCACCTTCAAATCAATAAGGGAATCTAGAGGCTATACCTCCACCCCCAAATCAATAAGGGAGTCCAGAGGCTATACCTCCACCCTAAATCAACAAGGGAGTCTAGATCTCACTACAAAGACCAAGAAAACAAGAAAAGAGGCTAAATAACTCTACATATCATTAATCCAAGGAACATGCCTCCACCCAAGATGGCAAGGGAATCCACAGAAAACCATCTCCACCCTCCAGTCTTACAGGGAATCTAGAGACTACTTCCCTCATTCGAGAGATATTCTTCCATCCAAAACCGAGGGAGGGAATCCAAAGGCATACCAATTCCACCCTCAATAGATTATTTCACATGGTGGTTCCACCTAATCCTAGGAATCCAGAACCCTCTGTAAAAACCAGAAAATAAGCAAAGGGGGCTAAAGAACTCCCCTTACTAGGAATCCAAGGGACAAGCCTCCACCTAAGTTGGAAAGGGAATCTATAAAAAAAATTCTCCACCCTCTAGTCTTACCAGGAATCTAGAGACTACTTCCCCCACCCGAGAGATATTCTTCCACCTCCCAATGCTACACCGTATGATTGCTCCATTCCTTACATTCTGGTAACAAAACAATGTTTTCTTCTCTTGCTCTAGTTTAATTGTGCACTCCTGTGTTCTCTATTTTTCCTCTGCATCCAAATTATCCCTTCCCCCCAATGCATGAGTGTGATGGATGATAATTCCCTTCACGAATGCTTGTCACTCCTTTCATGGAGTTTTTGATCATCATCCCCATCACAGAGTTGCAATTGTTTTTGGTTGCATGGGTGTACATTCTCTGTCCCCCCACCCCACCCTCCTCGATTCTTGGTCACTGTGGTTCTCTAAGTTTGTGTGGTTGTGGGGAGGCCCTTGTGCCAGCTCTCCCTTCCACATCTTGGTTGGTTGACTTTAGGTTGTCCCTCCTGCCAATGCAACCCATCGCTCTTGAATTTTTGTCCTCTTTGCCTTGTGGATTTTTCCAAGGAAAGCATGGCTCCTTGTCCTTCTTCTTCAACTAGATTAATGGCACAACTAGCCTATTTAATCACACACCTACCAACCTTCCATAGTTGTCATAAAACAATTAAGCTCCCCTCTAATCCCAAGTAATATCCTTCCTCAAACTCTCGAATATGTGTCCAAATTCCCAGGCCTTTAATTTATAATCAAAATACATAAAAATTTTACAATGTATGTAAGAGGGGAATTTTCCCAAAGGGCTATCACAGAGAAGGGTCTGACTCTTTGCTTATGATTATGTAGCTACAGATTTTAATGTTATCCCTCTAGATTTGAGAAAGGAAATTAGTGGGTTGGAATCTCAAAATGGAATGGAACAATAAAATCATTCTAACTAAGATATGTTTGATGATGCTTGGAAAAGATTCTTGGCCCTGGTTATTGTAGGTGCAAGATTTTTTATTTATGAATTCATTAGCTTTGCATCAAGAAATTCTTAACTCGCTGAGATTATCCTCAAAGATAAACATGTAGAAAACTATAATTTTTTCTCCTCCCTAGGGGATGTCAAAAGAATGCTTTGCAATTAGTGATTCTGTTTGGACAACTTGGATTCCCGTTTGGCACATGTCAAGGGTTACATTGTGAGTGATTATGAGAAAGGATTCCTTTTGGATCCCCTAGATTCAAGTGCTCAAGTGCCAGGAACAATTTCTTCTTTTGAGAATGATTAGTGATGCTGAGATTTTGCAGTGTTGGTGGAAATTTTTTTCCTCTCCTCAATCATCTTTTGTTGTTGAAAAGTTTGCTTGGTTTACAATTATGGTGTCTTGGTTATTGATGCTTTGTAGCGATTCTGGTGGGTCTTCCTTTCCATGTCTTGGCGCAACTTTTTGTAATTGTACGTTGTGATATTTTTGTGGCCTCTTATGTTAAATTTTGTTGTTAATGGCATGCATCCATGAGGATTTTATGGTATATTGAGGTTTGTTTGGAGCTGTTGTGAGTTTTGAATCTCTTAGTTTTAGCATGGCTTTATTGTCATATATAATTTGCTATGTATGGGATGAAAATTCGTTGGATTAGACACCACTTAATCATATGTCCAACTGATCAATGGTGGAGAATGACCGATCATTCAATGGATGAGATTGAATAGCAGGGGGGGGGGGGCATCCGTTATTTGTCGTTCCACCTCCTGGTTCTGGCCACTCCATCGGTGGCCCATGTTAATTAGGTGAAATCTATGGAAAATCGGGGTTGGGGGTCGCTATCGCGGTTCCAGCCGTCCATCTAGGGCCCATGTTAATTAGGTGAATCTGTTGAAAAGCTTGAGGGGGGGGGGGGGGGGGGGTTGGTATACCTCAATTGATATATAAAAGGGGTGGGTCGGGGGATTCCACTATCACAGTTCCACCTCTTTCGAAACCTTGCTCCTTCGCGACAAAGCGTTGGGATTGTATCTTGCGATGGCTTGGGTTCAAGGTCATGTAAACTTGGCTCTTAGTTTCTCTATGGTTATGTGGGATTGTAAATAGAGACTGATAAACATTTTCATGAGGAAACATTATGAATCGCCTATATAAAACATATTTTTTTTATTAATATAAAAGCCTTAGTTCACAATTTTTTTAGCTAACATTTATATTGAATGTATTTTTTCAACTAAATTATAGTAGAGATAAGTATAATTATAATTAAATTATCTTAATCTTAGATGAAGACTTGTAACAACCTTTACTTACAATATTCATTCAATTAAAACAGATTATTTTCTATATATGATTAATCAATAAAAATAAATTTTAAATGAATTTTATTTGAAAAAAATAAAATGGATAAAAATTAACGATTATTATAAACATCCAAAAATAACTAAAACACTAACTCTACCCAATACAGTTAAACAAACCCCCTCTCTCTCTCTATATATATATATAAAATTAATTAATGTATATAATATATTGGTGTGTTTAACCATATTATGAAACAGTTGAAAAGGCAACCAGAATAATGTCAATAATAACCAGAATAATGTCTATGAAGACTCGTCATGAGAAAATTGGCTCGTTGCGAGAGTAGTGTTTTAGCAAAATCGTGGCAAGGGTCTGGTTGCAATCTGGCCAATCAAACGGTAGAAGGTATTCAAGGTCCTCTTTTAAGAGCGGAAACAATATCCATTTTAATTTTATATTTGTTGTTTGTTTGGTAGGTAGCAGGGATTCAAGGTCCTCTTTTAATTAAGAGTGGAAACAAGATCCATTTTATATTTGTTTTGTTTTTTTGTTTGGTTCGATTTGTATGAGATTTAATTTTAGTGGGGTTTGGTAGATTTTTGGTAAAGATGGATAAATATTTTAATATTGGAAATGAAAATATAATTAAAACTAAAATTATTTAGTTACTTTTAATAAAAAGAAATGTGTAATTCATTCCATTTTTAATATAAAATAATAATAATAATAATAATAAAATATTAAAAAATACAACATAAATAATGAAAAATTACATATAGTTTATATAAAGAGATAAAAATCACTATAAATCCCTCCTAACCATGGATTAGCAAGCACTAAAAATGATTAAATCCTTGACATGTAAACCCTTTTTCAAGTTTTGCAATCTAAAATGAGGTTTACATGAGATTTGATCCCTCTGACACTTGGTAGATTTGTCGTTACGATGGATTTTTACTGGTGGTTAAAACATTTCAACTATTACCATCTTAAATCTCCTAGAGGGATTAAATGCCCTCAGGTGTAAACTATTTTTCAAATTTTACACTAAAATAAGTTTGCACTTCAAAATATTTGATTGCTTTCAATGCTTGGTAGATCCATGGTTAAGATGGATCTATACTTGCTTCTAAAATTTACAAGACAAATGATTGTTAAGGCAAAAATTAAGGTATTCACCCATGTACGTTCAATGAAATAGTTAAGGCATTTACTTATCAGTGGTCAATGAAAATGTTTGGGTATTTACCCATCTGCCATCAATCAAAGCTTTTGAGATATTTACTTTTTTGGACATCAACTTAAATGTTCCATTTACCTCATCCACACTGAGGAAAAAGTTTTGGGTTGACCTCCCTAGTGAATGGGAATTTTTTTGGGATTGACCTTGTTATGTTTGCAAAAAGTTAGGAATTTTACCTCATCGAGGACGGGGAAAAGATTTTGGACTGCACTATGGACAAATTGTAAATTCTCTTGATGGTGGATGGAAATACATGTAAATACCATTCATGTAAAGTAAATTAATTTGCCAGTGCCACAACATCTACCATGTGATAGTTGCTTAGTGGTTCTGGCATGGTAGCAAGGGTGAAAACCTTCAAATGACCACATCTCAATGATCCAGACTCAAATTTTGATAAAGTTTGTACTACTAATAAGCTCTTGATGAGTAGAAGGTGATGGTGATCTCAGAAAATAGATTTAAATTGAATAATAAAAATGAAAATTTGGTTACCTCATACCCTCGAAAAGGGACAAAGTGAGTTGAGTGTGTTACAAAAGGAGGAGGAGAGAGAATCCATCTTCACACACTCCCTTTAATGATGTATCAGGGTATAAGAAAGGAGTCTCCCTCTCGTCACATCTATGAATTATTTAGGGTGATGTGGAGGTGGGGTTGTAAATGGACCCAACTCCCATCTCTTCATGTGTATATCTCCTCATCATTATGTCTAAAGACTCATACCTTGGTGACCAGGAACGCTGCATGTGGGATCAATTAGTTTACTTATGATTTAATGCTTGCCCTTCCATACACTAAAGGAAGTCTCCAAAAGAGGGGTGATATATTGGGGGTTGATAGTGACAATATAATTCATTATCGCTAGTAGGTTCTAGTGTTTTTTCTCCTCCTTGATCTCCTATTTCCAATTGGTGTAACAACCTTGGATTGAGTAGTTTTGTGGAGCATTTCCATTGTTGTAGTGGTATTATGTCTTTTATGAGTTCATATTGTTGAGGGAGGGACTTCACCAATGTGACAAAGAGGGATTAGTGGTTCAAGGAATTATGACATCCCTAACATCACAAAGTGGAAAGAAGGATTCAAGACAAAATATTTTGGCCAACAATTGGGTGAAGGACCAATTTTCTCTTGAAACATGGAGCTAACTACTTAATCTAAGGGTTTGGGAGACTAAATCTTGAGCCTCCATATCCATTACTAGGGGAAAAAATGATAAATGGTCTACACATTGACATCTTTGTGAACCCTAATTGGGTGAATAGTAGTTCACCTGAACTTCCTTCCAAAGGTCCTACTTCTCCTCCACCCCCGCTCCCACAACACCCCCGAACCCTCGACCTTAGGGATAGTTACTTGGACTCATCCCATTATGGAATGTTGCTCATGGCCGTATCTGTTAACACTTCAAAGGTGGTAGGTGTTGCTATTGTAGATTTTGGCGCAACTATGAACATTGGCTCTAACCTTACAATGACTAAAAATGAAGACATGTCAATTTAGGTGGCTTTAATAACTAAATCCATTAATGGGTGTTAATATTTAGTTTTCCTTTTTCAAATACTTCTCTAAATGTTTTGTTAAATAATATCATTATTAGGATACTTTGTTAAGTAGTATACACACACTTCTTAGTTTAAATAATTATAAAGGCTTCCACAATGGTTTTTTAAGGCATGCACCTATTTGTGGATTGTGGGACTTTCTTGCAAAAAAAATATGTTTTTGTTATTTTTCGTCATCCAATTTTGATATAACATGTGTAATATAAAATCAAAATCTTCTTTTTATTGTGAAACCATTATAATATAAATTTTACTTGTTATTATAGAAAATGATAATATATTAAAATTAATCATTTAAATATTATCAAAATAATTTGTTAATGAGATTCCTAGGGGCAACTTGATTGGTGATGGTTGTGATATGAAGTCTTATGTAAAGTTTGTGGTTCGAAGTTCAATTCCCTTGATTTACCATGTGGGTTGTGCGAAGGGTGCATATGTGTCAACCTAGAGGTTATAATAGTTGTCGTCGTGTCCTGTTCAGTGAGCATGAACTATGGGCAATCTTATGTCACATGAATATAAGCAAGACCGTTACAAATTCCAAAAAAAATAAATACAAAACAAACAAACAAAATATATTAAAAAAAGATACTAACAACTTAAAATTTTTTAAAACCATATTTAAGAAGCCTCTATCTTTATCATTACATTTTTACACTTTTAAAATGATTTATACTTTACAAATTTAATATTTACATTTAATAAATCTAAAATTAAAGTTAAACTAAGATAATAATAAATTAAATCCTAATAAGTATTGAAAGGTAATAACCAGATGTAACTTAGTTATCTTTATACATATTCTTATGGATCACATCTCCAATTTCACAAAATATTTTAATTACTTAAATTGCTATTCAAAATTATGTGAATTTGAAAAATTTTAATCTCATTAATTACCATATTACCATTTATTAATTATTCTTATTCATAGTAAAGTACAAATCATAGTGGAATACAAATAATTATAATAAAAAATTCATTTGGGATTGAAACTTCTAACTACCTTTAATTGCAGTGTTCATTCGATTAAAACATTTTCAATGTAATAACTATTTATATATAATAATTAATCGATAAAAATATCTAAAAAAAAAAAAAAAACTAAACCACTAACTCTATCTAAATAAATTTTATTTTAAAAAACAAAAATGATCAAAATAAAGAATTATTATAAATATCTGAAAAGAACCACACCACAAACTCTACCTAAGTTAAACAAACATGATACAAAATATATATACACACCTATATTTTGTAAAATGTATATTAATTAATTAATTTATACGATATATTGGTGTATTTGACCATATTTTAAATTATTCGAGAAGGTAATTTTTTAATCAGGAAAATGGGTAAATTTGTTTATTGAAGAGACTTAAGTTGACTCGACTATCTAAAGCAACTATCCCACTATCCACAAACCATGCTAAATTGATAAACTGAATTTCAAACCTTTATTACTTGACAAATACGCTCTAATACAGGACTTCCACCGTTCAACCTGACCAATTAAACTGAAAAAATAACATTAATAACGAAAGTAATGTTAATGAAGAGTCGTCACGAGATATTGTCTCGCTGCAAGAGAAGTCTTTTCTAAAAGTCTGGCCAATCAAAGGGTAGCAGGTATTCAAGGTCCTCTTCCAAGAGCCGCCACCAGATAGGACGATTTTAACCCCATACCTGCTATTTGTTTGGTTAGAATTGCTCAGTTGGAATTGATAGGTACGCCAAACGCAATAGAAAAAGAGTTTTGAAGATGTTGGAAGGTCCTCCAAGATACTTAACTATATATCTACTTAAAAATATACTTCTACTCATTGTCCAGATCAGATACTTTATGCAGATGAGATACTTTTTGTATATATATATATATATACATATATCCTACCTTTGTTTCCTTGCGATATAATTACTTCTCTTTTGCTTTTGCGTGATACAGACTTCACTACTCACGCTTCTCCCACCAGCCGTATAATGAGAGTAGGGTAGAATTGACATGGACTCCAGGTGTGATTCCTCATCATTGGATAGCCTAATCCTGGACTGCAATCACTATTTTTCAAATCCCCAGTTAGATTGGTGCGTGCAATCGATGCAGAGGAAGAGTGAATTGAAAGAAAAATCTGGCAATTGGATGAGATATCTGCACCGCCCAAAAGATTTGCAGTACAGTTTTTCTACTGATCCTTGAAGAAAAATCCATGTTGGCAGTCTGCAGAATTCTCCAATCTCCTGAGAACAAATTCATCAGAGATTTAACCAACATGGATCATTGAATTAAAAAAAAATCGGTGTTGAGATCCAAGATGGACGAAACATTGCAAAATATTCGGCACAAGGAGATCTCCCATAAGCAAAAACCAATGCCTCTGAGAAGCAAAAATTTACCCAGCAAACATGCAGGCGTTATCCCACATGGATCATCAGACTACGGGTCTGAAACAGCTCTTGATAATCCAGATCTGGGTCCTTTCCTGCTTAAGGTGGCCAGAGACCTGATTATATCTGGTGACAATCCTTATAAGGCTCTGGAATGTGCTTCAAGGGCTGCGGAATCCTTCGACAGATGCTCTGATGGGAAGCCCAGCATTGAGTTCGTGATGAGTTTGCATATACTGGCAGCAATTCATTGCAGTTTGGAGCAGTTTGAGGAGGCCATTCCTGTATTGGAACGCTCCATCAGAGTCCCTGTGATGGATGATGAGCCTGAATATGCTCTTGCAGCATTTGCAGGCAATATGCAGCTGGGTGACACCTATGCCATGTTGGGAAGGATTGGGGATTCACTGAATTGTTATCACAAGGGGATGGAGATTCAGAAAGAGGTGTTGGGAGACATGGATCCGAGGGTTGGGGAAACTTGCAGGTATGTGGCAGAGGCCCATGTGCAGGCAATGCAGTTTTCGGAGGCTGAGAAGTTCTGCCAACGTGCTCTGGAGATCCATAAGATGCATGGTGGTCTGGCTTCTGTAGAAGAGGCCGCTGACAAGAGGCTGATGGCACTTATCTGCGAAGGGAAAGGGGATTATGAAGAAGCCCTTGAGAATTTAGTGATGGCAAGCATGGCATTGATGTCTCATGGCTTGGATGTTGAAGTGGCCACTGTGGATTGCAGCATTGGGGACACATATCTGGCAATGAGAAAGGATGATGAAGCTGTGTTCACCTATCAGAAGGCTCTCACCGTGCTCAAGTCTAAGAAGGGCGAGAACCATCCTAGTGTTGCCGCAGTTTATGTTCGCCTTGCAGATGTATACAGTAAGACTGGGAAATTGAGGGAGGCTAGAGCATTTTGTGAGAGTGCTCTAAGGATTTATGAGAAGCCCAGCTCGGGAAGCCCCCTACCTGATATTGTAAGCGGGTTGACTGATATAGCTGTGATCTATGAGGCCATGAACGAGCCTGAACATGCTTTGGGTCTTCTTCATAAGGCGTTGGAAGCCTTGCATGATGCTCCTGGTCAACAGAATGTGGTAGCAGGCATTGAAGCACAGATGGGTGTTGTATACTCTGTCTTGGGGAAACATGCTGAGGCACGAGATTTGTTAAGGAATGCCATTGCAAAATTGAGGGCCAGTGGGGAGATGAGATCTGTCTTCTTTGGCATTGTTTTGAACCAAATGGGACTGGCTTGTGTGCAGTGCTATGCTATAAATGAAGCTGCAGATTTGTTTGAAGAATCAAGGTTGATTTTGGAAGAGATCTGCGGTCCCTATCATCCTGATACGCTTGCTGTCTGTAGCAATCTGGCTGGAACGTATGATGCAATGGGCAGGTGAATAAATTTAAATTTTTTATTGAATTGTCTCCATGGTGGTAATTGTACTTTGATTTTGATTCTGAGTTCATTGCTTCAGCAGAACTCCAAGCCTTTTAGGCATTCACATTCTCATGGTGGCTTGGAGGTCTGCACAAGTTTCTTAGGAATTTTGAATCATTTTCGATGATTTCACTCATACACGGGGGTTGAACAACAAAAACTTATTGATGGTCGTTTAATTATCTGCATGTCTTTTTAAGCCCTTGAGATTCTCAGTCAACCCATTATGCTGAAGTGTAGGCAATTTTTTGGTGGGTCAACAGAACAGGTCCATTGGTTTGCCTCTGCATACCCTAAAGTCCTCCAAGTTTTCAATGAATCCATTATACTGAGGCATTTTCCCTGTGCTTTTTCTTTTCAACTAGTCTGGCCGTGTTCACTTTACCTCAAATCAGTTATTCACGCTCACAAACTGTTCCATGTACTAATTAGCAAAATTTCAGTGGACCATTCACCATTATATTTTACATTAATGTTGTTTCTCTATATATATATTTGTCATTTTGAAAATTCATAAGGTTTTCGTAGTAAATTATACTTTGGTATTGCATTCCTCTATAAATTTCTGTCTGAAATGAACAACTTTATCTCATGTACAGGTTGGATGATGCAATTGGTGTATTGGAGCATGTGGTAGGAATTAGAGAAAAGAAACTTGACACAGAAAACGCAGATGTGGATGTTGAGAAACAGAGGCTGACAGAGCTATTGAAAGAAGCTGGGAAGGCTAAAAGCTGGAAGGCAAAATCCCTTCAAAGCGTACCAAGTTCCCAGAATAAGAAAAAGTAAGACACCGGAGGATACAACATATGATGATAATCCATAAGATCATCTACTGGATGGAAATTGATTAAATCATAAGATATCTCTGCATTGTTCATTTGTGACAGATTGTTGTAGGACCTTGAAGAGTCTAATAAAGGACTGATCTAACTGGACACTGCTGGTTTTCAAGGTTCCTAGAGTCTATCTATAGATTTTCTGATTGATTAGGAAATTACATACTTCATTATATACAAAATTTCATTAAACAGAATAGCATGAGGATGCCTAATGAGGATGCCTAATAAGGACAGAGTTACATTCAGCCCCCAAGTTTGCCTAATAAGGACAGAGTTACATTCAATCCCCAGAGAGAAACCAAAAAAAATGTGCTTAGAAAAAGTGGTCTATTTGAACCTGTATCTAATGGTCTCAGGATGGGCCAAGTGCTGCTAATATTCTATCTTTTGATGATCTGGTTTTAAACAACATTTCTTTGAACAAGGATTGGATTTGTTCAGATTCTTCGCTGTCTAAACGTTGTCATTATTTACAGATTTTACAAAAACTGTACAATTGCAATCCATTTTCATTGTTATATGGTCTTATGGCTTTAAAGTGTACTGAGGTCATGGGGTTTCTTAGCTCTTATGTATTAATTTTTAAAGCATACCAAGATAGTTTCACTTATCTGTTCTCAATAACTGAAATTTTGTTTTTTGTTCATTGCATAAAAAGAATAAACTCTCTGAGATCTTCAACCAGAAGGCAGTCTTCAGAAGAAACAGAGCTAACTTATGGAAAATTTACTCTATTATAAACAGAAAAAAATGCATAGCTAAATCCAAGTGCAGAAGCTGCAAGTTAAAAAGATTGCCACCCGATAAGATTCTATGCAACGACTCCATTATTTTGTGATACTTTCATGAAATAACAAAACCCTATCAAATTTTTTCCCTCATAAATTTATAGTTTATTTGGATGTATTTTTGCTTAGGGAAGAACGATTAATGAGCTTTATGCTTCAATTTCCCTATTAAAATTTATTTAATCTTTTATATCTAAGAACAACGATTAATGAGATTTATGCTTCAATTTCCCTATTAAATTTTATTTTCAATTTTTTATTTTAAGATTTGAATACATTTGATTGGAATCTAAATTTGATTGGAATTGGATTAATTATGAAATATATTTGGAAGTTTGACAATTTGGATATAGTTGTTTAATTTTGATATTTTTGTATCTAGATTCAAAGAAATTTTTAGTATTTCATTTCATAAAAACTCTTAATTATGGATATCTTAATCTATTCATTCCAAGCTTTTTGTGTTATATCTAGTTGAGATGAGAGATTCATTCTACAACTCACTATGAGAGCAATGTGTAATTATGTCAGTGTTTTATGTGGAGTTGACACATGTCCCTATTAAATTAAAAATAAAATATTCTCTAAACATAAAAGCAATGTTAGCTATCATTAATATGTGATTTAATATATCATTAATTCAACATATGAGTATATTCAAATTATATCTAAGTTAAATTAGTGCTAATTTCTTGAATTAGAATCCTGTTAGTTAATTCCAACTCTTTTAGTGCAACTGGGACCACATATTGGTGGAGATCACTATCCCAAATAAGAGTAGGTATAATTGGGACTTGTCTTCCCTGTTGTTGGTGGTGAATTTTTCCAACCATCAACACACCCTTAAGGGATTCTAGTATTCTTCTTTATCTGCCATAGAGAGAGTTGTTTCTTCAACCAACATTTTGAGATAACCATTAGTATCCTTCTCTAAATCCATATTCTATAGAATTTTTGCACTATGTCATTCATATGATTGGCATCCTTTGGACTTTGCTTTTTGTGATTTTTTCCTTTTAGGATAACCTTGTGCTTGAGGACATGTATACTACAAATGTCTAGCATGTTGACAAGGTTGGCACTAAAATACTATATTTTTATAATCTAATTCCTATGTCCATTTAGAGCCTCTCCTTTGAAGTATAAACTTATCTAGTAATCACCTACTAATGTTGACCTCCACACACACACACACACATATTTTGTAAGCTTGGTAGGACTACATCTTCATCATGTCCAACTTCTCACCCCAATGGGGGGTGTCACGCCCCCAATTCTTTTTTCATTAGATTGGTTGGGTGCGGCACCGCCTAAGAAGTTAACTTTTTCCATTGTTAGCTAACTTTACGAATTACGCCTTCAACATTCATTATAAACATGAATGACATCATAATGTGCGGAAACCATTATAATAACATGATAAAACAACAACTTGAACACAATCATATGCAAGAGAACTTCTTTTATTATATATATGAGAATTTTGTACAATGGCTGGGAGCTAGGCTCCATCGGCGTTTATACCCAGTTGGGCACCCACCCGTGCAAGAGCGCACAGTGGTCTTGCCACAAAACTAACCAAAATGCAACATACAGCCGAACCTGAGTTTTCCTTTGCCCAAACGGGCGGGCACGCCCATGCACAACCTACACCAACCACAATCCAAAACTCTTCCTCGTTCGGCGGGCGGGCGCCTTAGAACGCCCTCCACCTGCACCTTCAACCGCCTTCACAAACTTCGTGCAGCCCGTGTCCTTTGCCCGACAGGCAGGCCCATCCCTTGCGCCTTTGCTGTAGCTCTACACCTTGTGCGCACTTCTTGTTTTGCGATAGAAGATGAGCGATGTTCGATTGTTGAAATGCCACCTCCATTGCATAGTTTATACCTCCCCTTCGTGTGGAGGTCGCGCCCATGGCCGACCTCTCCACAACCTCCAACCAATGCGTCCCCAAACTCAAACGAAGCTAACATGTGGTCGGCTTGCCTTGGTTTATCACGCTCCATGGTTGGCTCTACGACGAGCACCCCTCTACTCGCCCATATATATACACAGCTCGCTTCCCTCCTTATATGTGCATAAGTATTATCGCATACTACAGGAAGTTCGAACTTCCTGTAACTGCACCTAGTTCAGCTCGTCCGTCGCATGCCCGTTCACTCGCGTACCCAGGAACTGCAGGTCGTTACATCCTCCCCCACTTGAAATCATTGTCGCCCTCGACAATTCCGACTGCCTCAGTATCTTCCGTTCATACTTCGCAATCTTCTTCTTCCATCTCCAAAGTGAGTCCTCCGATTCCTAGCTCTCTTCCTCTGGTGCATTCTTCCATCTGACAAGATACTCCCGTTTCATGTGGCAACCAATCCCTATAGTTCTGAAGCTCAAAATCTTCTCCAACTCCAATCCTGGCTTGTCCACAATCCCGGCTGGTCTCCTCGGGGTTCAGCTCTCTTTGGATGATCAACATCAAGTCTGCATCTCTTCAACTGACTAATGTGGAAAACTGGATGCTTCATGTGCATATGGTGCTGAAGCTCCAGCTCATAAGCAACTTCCCCCACTCCCTTCTTCACCTAGAATGGTCTCTCATACTTTCGTGTCAGTTTGCTTGCAGTCCTCTTGGTTGGCTGAAACTGCTCCCCGGTAATCTTGAGAAACACCATATCTCCCACATTGAAGTGCACATCCCGTCTTCCTCGATCAACATATTTCTTCATTCTCCTTGCAGCATCGTGCAAGCGCAACCATGCCAACTCCAAGGTCTCCTCCCAAGCCTTCTTGAACTTCTTCGCATGAGGACTCCTCAAAAAACCTCCTGTCACTACAGTATGCAGTGCAACCGGCATTTGCCCATTCACCAACTCAAATGGACTGTACCCCGTTGCAGAACTCTTTTGAATATTGTAGCTAAATTGAGCAATATCCAAGAGTTCAGGTCAATTCTTCTGATCAGCCATCACATATTGTCTCAAGTAGTCCTCCAACAATGCGTTGATCCTCTCGGTCTACCCATCTATCTGCAGATGGTAACTCGAACTCATCAACAACTCTCTGTCCCGACTAGCTTGAACAATGTGGTCCAAAACCTGCCTGTAAAATGCGAATCTCTATCCGACACAATGCTCAATGGCATCCCCCAATACTTCAATATGTTCTTAAAGAACAACTCCGCAGTCCGCTCAGCTCCACAAGGCATCTTTGTAGGAACAAAGACAACATACTTGGAAAAACGATCAACCACGACCATAATCCCATTATACCCCTGAACCTATGGTAACTGAGTGATGAAGTCCATCGAGACACTCATCCATGGCCTCTCAGGAATCGATAAAGGCTGCAACAGTCCTCCTTGTCTCTGAGTATCCGATTTGTCCTGCTGACAAATGATGCATATATGTACATACTCCTCCACATCCTCTCGCATCTTCTCCCAAAAGAATCCTCTCTCCAATAATGCCAAAGAACGACGCTGCCTTGGGTGGCCAGCCCACGGAGAATCGTGGCACTCCTTCAAAAGGTGCTTCCTGAGTCCAGATGACTTTGGAACATAGAGTCGATTTCCAAAGAACAAGAACCCATCTCGTAGAAAGAACTTTCGTGTCTTCCCCTCCTTTATCTGCTTCACTATATTATGCGCTAAAGTATCGGTTTCAACACTCTCCTTGAGCTTAGTTTGCATCTCTTCTGACATTTGAACTCGACTCCTACTCCTTGCTGCTCGGTCTTCACCCTCCAATGCTGCAAGTTGTCCCTTCCTACTAAGGGCATCTGCTACCGCATTGTGTCTACCCGGCCTATACTGGATAGTCATGTCGAACTCTGTCAAGAAGTCCTGCCAATGAGCTTGCTTCGCAGAAAGCTTCGGTTGTGATGCAAAATAACTTGCTGCAACGTTGTCAGTCTTGACAACAAACGGCTTCCCAATCAGGGAATGCCTCTAAACATGAAGACAGTGAATGATTGCAGTCATCTCCTTCTCATGAACTAGATACCTTCGTTCTCTATCCTGCAACTTCCGACTCTCATACGCCACCGGATGCCCATCCTGCATAAGAACCCCTCCTATGCAAAATCTGAAGCATTAGTGTGTACCTCAAATGGTCTCTCGAAGTCAGGCAACTTCAATATCGGTGTTGTAACCATCCTCCTCTTCAAGTCATCAAATGCTTTTTGACATTTATCCGTCCAACACCACCTCTTGTCTTTCTTCAATAGGTCTGTCAATGCCGATGTCACCTTGGAGTACCTCTCTACAAACTTCCGTTGGTAGTTGGTCATGCCCAAGAACATCCTCATCTCATGGACATTCTTCGGTTCAACCCAGTCCTTGATCGCCTTCACTCTGCTCGGCTCCATCCGTATGTACCCTTGACCAACAATATGCCCAAGGAACGAAATCTCCGTCTGAGCGAACATACACTTAGACTTCTTCAAGAACAATTGATTTTCCCTCAGTGCCTCGAACACCATCGCCAAGTGATTCTTATGATCCTCCATGTTGTCACTGGACACCACTATATCGTCCAAGTACACTACTACGAACAAATCCAAGTATGGTCGTAGGACATCATTCATCAAAGTGCAAAACATAGTAGGAGCATTGCACAACCTGAATGGCATAACAAGGAACTCAAAGCTACCATACCTTGTTACTAATGCGGTCTTCTTCTTGTCTCCTTCAGCTATCTGCACTTGATAATACCCATACCTCAAGTCCAGCTTGGAAAACACTCGGGCTTTCACAAGCTTGTCAGAGCAATTAGCAGCCAATGGCAAAGGATACATGTTCCTTACCGTCTGTTTGTTCAATGCACGGTAATCACAGCACATCTGTAGCTCATTCGAATCCTTCTTCCGCTGGAATAATACTAGAGCTCCATAAGGGGACCTTGAAGGTCTAATGAAACCTGCATAAGCTAACTCCATTAGCTATCGTTTCAATTCCTCCAACTCAGGGCCTGACAATCGATAAGGTGCTTTAGCCGGGGGTTGCTTCCCTGGTTCAAGCTCAATGCTATGGTCCACTGCATGCCTTGGTGGAAGTTTCTTCGGTAGCTCATCAGGCATCAAATCCGCATATTTGGTCAGCACCTCAGAAATCTCAGCTGGAACAGGCGTCTCCACTCCATCACCGTCGACTCCCTTGAACATCACCGCATATGTCTCCATATCTGATCCCTTCATAGCCTTCTCCAAACTTAGTGCAAAAACATGTTGCACCTTGACTTCCCTCCTTTGCCTATGAGTGGGCAAAGTCCAAGTTTGTGACTGTCCAACCAGCACCACCTCATCATAGAAGGAGACAACAATAGCCCTGTTGCCCTTCAAAAAATCCTGTCCGAGTATTAGATCAAAGTCGTTCATCTCCATCATCGTGAAGTCCAACTGATCCTTCCAGTATTTTATTTGCATAGGCACTTCATGTGCCAAACCCGCCACTTTAGCTCTAGAGTTCACTGCCTTGACTTCCATATTCGATGGGAAGATCATCAGTCCAACCTCTTTTTCCAACCATGTCGTCATGAAGTTATGAGTGGCACCCGTGTCCACCAGAGATTGAATGGTCTTGCCATGGACCATCAAGTCCACGAAACCCAGACTGTTCATCCATGATTTCTCCATAACTTTTCCCTGTATACATGTCTGTTCTCTGCATTCATCATCAAGCAACGGCTTCACCATTTGTGAACCTGCTCTGATACCACCTGTCACACCCCCAATTCTTTTTTCGTTAAATTGGTCCGGTGCGGCACCACCTAAGAAGCTAACTTTTTCCATTGTTAGCTTACTTTACGAACTACGCCTTCAACATTCATTAAAAACATGAATAACATCATAATGTGCGGAAACCGTTATAATAACATGATAAACAACAGCTTGAACACAATCATATGCAAGAGAACTTCTTTTATTATATATATGAGAATTTTGTACAATGGCCAGGAGCTAGGCTCCACCGACGTTTATACCTGGTTGGGCACCCACCCATGCAAGAGCGCACGATGGTCTTGCCACAACACTAACCAAAATGCAACATACAACCGAACATGAGTTTTCCTTTGCCCAAACGGGCGGGTGCGCCCGTGCACAACCCACACCAACTGCAATCCAAAACTCTTCTTTGTCCAGCGGGCGGGTGCCTTAGAATGCCCTCCACCTGCACCTTCAACTGCCTTCACGAACTTCGTGCAGCCCTTGTCCTTTGCCCGACAGACGGGCACATCCCTTGCACCTTTGCTGCAGCTCTACACCTTGTGCTCACTTCTTGTTTTGCGATAGAAGATGAGCGATGTTCGATTGTTGAAATTCCACCTCCATTGCATAGTTTATACCTCCCCTTCGTGTGGAGGCCGCACCCATGGCCGACCTCTCCACAACCTCCAACCAACGCGTCCACAAACTCAAACGAAGCTAACATGTGGTCGGCTTGCCTTTGTTTATCACGCTGCATGGTCGGCTCTACGACGCACACCCCTCTACTCGCCCATATATATACACAGCTCGCTTCCCTCCTTATATGCGCATAAGTATTATTGCATACTACAGGAAGTTTGAACTTCCTATAACTGCACCTAGTTCAGCTCGTCCGTTGCACGCCTGTTCACTCATGCGCTTAGGAACTGCAGGTCGTTACAGGGGGGATAACACAAGATTTGAACCCAAGACTTCCGGTTCGGTGAGACTTCATTTCCACGACAATTTCCAATTGAACTACCCCAAGTGAATGACCTCCATATATATATATATATATATATATAAACCTAGTTTAATGTATATATTTTTTAAATATGCATCCGAGGTATTCCCACTTTTTAAAAATTGATAACTGCCAAAAGTGTATGGGCATATTTGGGAGGTGGACCCATAGCATGCATTTTGGTTATCTCCATACATATGCATATAAACATGGATTAATGTAATTTTAAAAATATGTATCCAAGGTATTCCTGTTTCTTCCAAACTTGATGACTTCCAAAAGTGTATGAACATATTTGGGAGGTAGACCCAAGACATCTATTTTGGTTACAAATGTATTGGATATGTTAAATTCAAGGAAGTAAGGAGTAACAAAAATAGTTTTTCATCTCTATAACCAAGGACACTCCTCAAACACTTTCTAATAATTAGTGTTAGTGTGGAATTGAATGATAAAAAAAACATTTGGATAGAAGATATACCTGACAAATATTTGTCCAATTCAAAATAGAGCCACAAGCCTTGAGGGTTAGCTCAATTGGTCGAGTTCCTGTCTTTAAAACACCTTTTTTATTGAGAGGTCACAATTTCAATTCTCTCAACACTCTTGGGGTTAGGCTCTGTGGTTGAATTGACAAGAAGTGATTCCTTCAAGTGGATCTTCCTGGTACAAGTATTCCATGGATGTAGGCCCAGGACTCTTTTAAGTGAGGTTGAAAAACAATGAACTGTGATGGATGGTCTTTTAGAGGGCACAAAGCTATAAAATGGTCGAAAGAAGTTGAACTGCGAGTGTTGGTATGACTAAAAAAAGGTTATCCATTAATTGATCATAGGATTTGGTTCTTTACCACCTCAACTTATACCCGCCTTACACCCCTTACTGCTGCCTTACAATGTGTTTGTAGAACTTTTGAGATAAGGATAAAAAATTAGTTATAGGATAAGTAGGAGTCAAATACGAAGGGTATAAGAAAATGATTCTTCCCCATGCACGCGCAAGACCAAGAGATGAACGCTCAGGGCGAGTAATCCTAACAATGACTTGCTTAAGTGATTCCTTTGGGTGGATCTACCTGGTAAAAATATTCCGTGGATGTAGTGGTCACAAATCTCTGGAGACAATGAACGAAATAAAAATAAACCAAACTAGTGCAAATATAATATAATCATTAAAATAATAGATCCCCATGGATTTATAGTGTTAAAGGAGGTAAAAAACTATCTCCTACATTATCTCCAAATCTGAAACTACTCAGACTTCTCCATATTATACACATGGATGAGTCGACATAAAGGTTTGTTCGAGACTACGTACTTACTAGTAATTGCACCATATGTTGCAATGGAAACAACGTAAGGTTGTAGCATGTTATAAGAAATTTTAGAATCACCTACCACAGTCTGTGAAATGATTCATCATATATCTTTGATATCGGAAGAAAACAATTGCATCTGCATTCTAGTGCGTCCAACAGGCAGTGATGACTAGACCAAGCAAAGTAAAAACTGCCAAAGAATCATTGTTGCAGGTGGAGGCTATCAGTTATATAAATTTATGGATGGATTGTTTTCACCTAAGGAGTTGTGGGAATGATCTAATGAAATCCGTGGTATATAGTACATGCAATTCAATTCCTAGCCTTGGCTCCATAGAACAAATTGGGACCACTGATCTATGCCAAACAAGTGGTAGGAAAATTGATTTAGAGAACATCACAGGTACCTCCAACATCAATGCGATTGTCTGTTTGCTAGTTAATTTTAGAGATTCTTTATTTTTGTTTTCCTTTTTTGGGTCATTCAAAAAAAATGATCTCCTAGATTTATGGTTAAAATAATTTCTTATGATGCAAAAGCATCCTAGATTTATTGTGAAACTATTTGCTGATGATGCAACAAAGTAGTAGAAGGTGGAGAAAAGGGTCATCGCATCCCAATTAGAACCTGGAGTGGAACCTAAAATTCCAACAGGGCCTGCATAATCTTTAATAAGAACTCAAATGCATTGGAAGAATAGGGAATGAAGCTTGCACTGCAAGAAGAAATGGCAACGACTAGGGTTCTATCCTAGCCCTTGTGCAGGCCAAACCCATCCGTGATCTAGCTTCTCATGGATGGCTTAACCTCATCAAGCTTCGATTCTAGGTATTTGTCCTTGGGAATGGTGGATCAGATCCTTTCGACCTCCCTTGACAACTTTGACATTTGCATTTTGCAGCTCATTTCATTTCAGTTTTCTTCCTCCCCTGGTGCATCTGAGTCCTCGGTGATGGCGATGGCTACCCTCCTGGAGTTGATTTGCACAAATGAATTTCAGAATTATGAAAAGAGGAGGCTTTTTCCTTGGGAAAACCAGTACATAGTTCGATGTTCAAAATATCCAAAATATCCATTTTCAAATGTCTCCATGTTCTGCATTCTAAGTATATACAAATACTAACTGATACAACATTCAACAGATATAAACTATCAAATTATCAAAACTGTATATCTAAAGCCATATAAAAAGCATATAATGGGCCATTAAAAGCCCTAATGTTAAAACCCTAAAATTTATTGGTTGAAACCCTAAACATTATGAGCGCCATGGAGCCAAACTAAAACTTCGAATAACGATTCGAAGAAACAACCAACCCTGAAAGAATTCGACATATCCATCGAAATCAAGGCATATGAGAGGGGAGCATCGCATTGCCTGTAACTTCTTGCTTCATTCACGATAGACTTCTTGCTTCATTCACGACAGAAAACAATGCCTGCAATTCCAATGGAGGGTACTTTTTAAGAAATAGGTTCTTCCACAACTCCTAGTGGCCAAGATGATGAGTTGCGACTGTATGAGTTCGTTAACCATGGTAATGGCATGGTAAGATGCATGCCCAACATGTACACCAACCCACACACCTCGAAACTCGATTATGTCAGGTTCGGGTTTGGCAGGTTAAATCAACTGGGCGAAAGACTAACCAAATTTGACATATTAAATCAATGGCTAGAGACACTCCAATCGTCGAACGATTCATCGAACAGAGGGGAGAGATGACACAAAGGTAGGGAGGGGAATTCACTCAGAGGGAACGCCGTAACAAGAGAAAACCTTGGATGATGAGGGTACTCCATTCCTAGTTCCCATCACTCTATCGTGCAAGCAAAAAACCATAATGAGTGTGAAGGCTTTAGTACATAAGTTATAAATTTTTGACAATATAGATTAGTCAACTAGTTTTGTACCCTAAAAAAGAAGTCATTTCTAGTCCAAAGAGATCCCCTATAAGGATGCTAATTTATTCTTTATATCAACCACATACATAATTAGGGAAAATTGTAAAGGATCATGCTTATTATAAAATGTAGAAATCTTAATCAATCTTATTAACTCTTAAAATGCCAACTATAACATATTTGGTAATAATTTTATAAAAATATTCCAATTTTTAAGGTTTTATATAATTTCAATAGAATTTTGGCAATTTTTAAAATAAAGTACTTGTATCCTATGGAATTGGGGTAAATAATTTTTTGAATAGAAAACACATGAAATTAACTAATGAATAAAATTTAATACCTAAAATTTTCCATCATATTAATCTCTAATATCAATCACAAAAATAAAGCTTTCTTAATGAAAAACCTTAGCAAATCAATTTTTTTTTTTTTTTTTTTTTTTTTTTTTTTTTTTTTTTTTTTTTTTAAATAAATTTAATGTTATCACAATTTTTTTTGGTGTTTATTAGATCATTAGAATGCCCATAATTTAATAAATATTTTCCCATTATCACACTATTTACACGAATTCTAAAGCAATGAACTTGAAATTAAGTGGATGTTCGCACACTCAAATGTATACCTCGTTCATGTAGAGTAACAATGCATACAAGATGCCATTTCATTTTAATAAACAATAGACGATGCCCAATAAAATTACTAGTATACATTGTCTATTTATTTTGACTAAAATTACCATTCATCAAAGGGTATTTGTTGAACTTGAATTTTGGCCGATTTTGCCTTATTTTCCTAGACTTTGCATCAACCTCTAGATATTCTCACAAAACTTTGTCGAATATTAATGACCTTCTGATTAATCTCCTTACCTACAATCACCTTACTTACTTTGTGGATACTCTTCTTCCCCTCATACCCTCAACTTATAATGGCATTACCTACTTTATGGATACTCTTCTTCCCCTCATACCCTCAACCTATAATGGCATTACCTACTTTATGGATACTCTTCTTCCCCTCATACCCTCAACCTATAATGGCATTGTATAAAAGAAAATAATATCTCTAACCATGCGGAAGAGAGTGAAATAATATCTCTAACAATGTGGAAGAAAAATCCCACTTCAATTTTCATATTTCAACAAAGTCACAAGCTTTATCACAAATTACATTGACATTAACCAACATTCACCATTAAAGTGCATCATAAGTACTTTTTCCTCTTATCTAGTCCTATTTTTATAATAAAATTAGTTTATCTTTTAAATCTTTTTCATGTTTCCTAATTTTGTGCTAACGAGGTAGTTACAAATTTAGTCAACTGCAAGGTGTCACCACATTGACTCTAACTTCCTATTTCTTTTCTCCAATTGCAAATTCTAGTTACGATTCCATTCTTATAATTTCTCCATTATTAGGAGTTTTATTAAATTTAATATTTTTTATTTAATAATTAGTTTAATTATTTGCATGCTCATTTTTCCTAGTTTGGATGTTGTTTTTTTCCCTCCAAGAAAGTATATATATATATATATATATATAAATATATATATAAAAAGTTGGTTTTAACCTAATATGAGTATATATATATAAAGTGGTGTTTAACCTAATATGTTTTTGTATTTAATTTATTAATTAATTAATTAACTAATTTTTTTTAATAATAATATTATTGATTTTTTTCATATAAGAGTTATATAGTTATAATTTTTTTGGAAAATTATTTTTTATCAATTTAATTTCATGTCAATTTTATCTGAATGATATTAAGGGTTCCAAGCATGTCATTTCTTTCAAGAATTACTTTATGTAATTCCAAGGGTGTTATGAATATTTTTCCTTCAAGTACTGTGACTTTGTTGAAGGGAACAAGACACAACATAAGAGACAATGGTTAAATCATAAAGATGCCCTTGTTGAAAGACTAATGACTACAAAGGAGTAAGGCTTTCACTTTATTACATGCCCCTCAGTTGTTCCTCGTGAGTGATTGAATCTGTGGCCTTCCTTCTTCGCATTGTGCAACTTCAATGTAAAAGTGACATGCACTTTTCAACCCAAGCCATGGTTAGAGTGCTCACAGGTGGGAATAGGGACATTGCTCAATGAGTCTCCTTAATTACTCAGTAAATCTTCATATAATCTTGTCACCATGTGTGGGTCATTCAACAAGTTTAATCCCTGTGCCTACATCCATTATTTCATTTAATCAACACTTTTTTATAATAATGTTAATTAAATAAAATTTTCATATTCAAAGAATAATAAATATCGTTGATTAAAACTAGAACCCAATTCTTTTTACCAAATTTGTGTCAACATGCCCCCATAATTTCCTATCACACTCATGCAAACTATTACTAATAACTACAATTCAATATGTCTAAGCATCATTTAATTCATCATATCAATATGATAAGTGATTTCGTCTAATTTAATGCTTAACATGTTATCTAACATCATAATTAAGATCTTCAATCATAAACATAAGTTATTGATCAACGTCTGATCTACTCATCTATATCATGTAATATCAAATATCATCATCAAATAATAACATAAATTGGGTCATCAATAATTGATGCCCTCAAATAATAAGTACATCCATCATAGTGTTTGTCATAGTGATTAAATAAAATGAGGCCTTGCAATATCAAAAGTTATGTTCTAAAGCATTAATTGATAACCAATAACTTCAATATTATAAAGCATTCAAGTTTGAATTATTGACTCGATAATGAATTGATGCCATTTATATTTATGTGTAGCCATTGCACTTCTATATGTATAACATGAAGTAGAGGATTAATGATAATTGTTAGTACATAGAGAGGAAGTACATAGTTCAATCAAAGGTTCTAACATTGCATTTAATAATGTTAAATAACATCTCCATCTGTTGTTGTCAACTTTGTAATAAGAGGTCCATTTGATCATCCAATGGTAATATAGAAAAATGATTTAAACATTTAAAAAAATACAAATTTTCAATGAAATAATATTAACTATGGAAACTTCATAAATTTACAATTAACAACTAAATCTGTGTGCAATCAATAGACAAGGATGCCCCCTCTCACCTCTTCTCTTCTTATAGGTGGTGGAAGGCGTTAGCAAGCTGCTCAAGGAGGCCAAGAGGAGTGGTGAAATTCAGGGTATTTGGGTTGCTGAGAATTTGATAGTGACAAACTTACTGTTTGTGGATGATTTTTTATTGTTCTACAATGGCTCTCAGAGGGATATGGAAAAAGTTAAGGATATTCTAGCACTTTTTTAGCAAGCCACTGGTATGATGATCAATGAACAAAAATCAACTCTATCTTTCCAAGGTATTTCAAGAGATGAAAGCACCCAGGTTCTTATTCTCTTCCCATTTCCTCCTCTCAATTTAGAATTAGGATTGAAGTACCTTGGTTTTTTCTTAAAGCCAGATGGCTACACGTAGGTAGACTTATTGATAGAATTGAAAAAAAGATAAGTTTATGGAGTTTCTGCTTACTTTCTAGGGATGGAAGGCTGGTTATAATCAAATATGTGCTAGAAGCCATCCCAGTCTTTTGGATGTCCATGGATTGAATTCTGGTAGGGGTGCTCAACATTTTGCAAACTATGCGGTCATTTTCTATGGATGGATAGCGAAGAGGTTTGAATATTTGCATGGGTAAGATGGGATAAGATTTCCCTGCCAAAAATTTGGGGTGGATGGGGCCTAAAATGCCTCCCTTCTTTTGCAAAAGCCCTTGCTTCCAAGGTTAGTTAGAAGATCCTCACTATGGATAGCCTGCGGACCACCATGGCCTTTCGAAATATATCTTCTCCCAGTATTTGAAAAAATGGATCATATCACTAGACAAAAATAGATAAAAATGTCAATTATATAGAAATTAGTGCTCTCCTCATTCCTTGTAATAGAAAATGGGCTCTCATGGGGAGTTGGTGATGGAGGCAAAGTTAGGATTGGAAGGGACCCATGGGTTGCGCGTGGGGAGGGATTTTGACTATATGATGATTTGGTTCTCTTTCTTAACAATCGAATAATTTTTACCCTTAATCAGGAGGCTGATCATCACAGGTCTTCGATCTAGTCACAAGGCTGGGTCACAACCCGGGCTCTCAACCTACCCCTTGAATTTTGAGTATCATGGAATAACTTCATAAATTCTCTTAATATTGCCTATGTAATAATTAGAGATGATGAATCATATTCTCTCAGGTGGATTCATTCTCCATGGGTAGTATATAGGCCAAAATAAGGCTATGTATATATCTATAGAAACAGGCACCCCCCGGAAGAGCTCTAGTGGTGGAGGAATATCTGGAAGCTTAAGAGCACTTCAAAAACCTGTCTTTTCATGTGGTGCATGATGGAGAATAAAATCCCCACATGGGACCTTCTTCAACATTGATACACACATGACCCTGGATGGTGTGCCCTTTGCAAAAAATCAGTTGAATCCATTGATAACCTCTTCCTGGAGTGCCTTTTCTCAAAAGTGATCTAAAGCCACATAAAGGAGAAGTTAGGTGGTTTTATAAATTGGCCAGGGCTCCTTTTAAGGATGCATGGAAGGTATGGTGGAACATAATTAATCCTAAAAAATTCAAAAATATACTCCCCTTAGTATATTGGGGTTTATTGAATGCGTGAAATCGTGCTATCTTCAAGGACAAATGTTCAAACCCTAATTTGGTTGTTGGGAAAATTTTGGTTGACTTCAACCTTCTTCCTGTAAATGAATCCCCTCGCTAAATCCATCATGTTGTGGCTGAGAAAATTGATAGAACTCTCCCATGGGCATATTTTGATGGCACTTCATTCGCTAAAGGGTTTTATCGGGGTGGTGTAGCATTATGTTTGCATGAAAATCATTCTTTGAAACTCCATAGTGGTCTTGGAAGAGGATCTAATAACTTTGTAGAACTACCCAGTCTAAATCTTGTCCCTAATTATGTATATCAATCACATAAATAGTTAGGCAAAATTTTAAAGACCTACTTATCATAAAATATAGAAATCTTAGTCAATCTTATTAACTCTTAAAATGTCAACTATAACATATTTGGTGATATTTTTATAAAAATATTCCAATTTTTAAGGTTTTATATAATTTTGATAGAATTTTGGTAATTTTTAGAATAAAGAACTTGTATCCTATAGAATTTGGGTAAATAATTTTTTGAACAGAAAAACAAATAATTTTTTGAATAGAAAACAGATGAAATTAACTCATGAATAAAATTTAGTCCCTAAAAGTTTCCATTGATATTGTTGAAATATGTAACTAGGTTCGATCTTCATAATGAAAAATGTAATCATGATTTTATTTATTTGATGTAAAGAGAAATAAATTTATTATTATCATTCCTGAGGCTTGTGTTTCATGCTCAAGGGAAATTTATTTTATAGGTCAAGCACCCATTGAGTACTTGTAAGGCTTGTCTTTGAATCAACAAGTCATAAGACTCATTCTCATGTATGGAAGACACTTTTGGGCATGTTATGTATTGTAAATAAAAAACTATTTGAGTCAAATTAGAGCCAAAGACCCTCAAAGATATTTTCATGGTGCCTCAAGCAAGTTGGATTACATGAAAGATCAAGTCAGCCTCAAGAAAGCAATTCATACCCATGGAAAGCCTATATATAAGAATGAACTCGACCTCATTTGGAAACACAACAAGCAAGTTCAATCTCCTCAAGAAAGAAGTTGGAAAAGGATGAAAATCAAGGATAAGAAGAAGAAAAGCAAGATTGAATTTTTTGGATCTCTCTCTCTCTCTTGTGTTAGGGGTTTCTAAAGTTGTTAGACAAGTCGAGTTGCTGGAAAGTTGTTGGGAAATTCGAAGTTTTGGAAAGTTGTTGGGAAAGTCGAAGTTGTTGGAAAGTTTTTGGGGAAGTTGAAATTACTGGGGTCAAAGTTGCAGAAGAATCTAATGGGTTGGAGTTGCAGAAGAAACTGTTGGGTTTGAAGTTGCAGAAGAAACTGTTGGGGTCAAAGTTGCAAAATAAACTGTTGGGGTCAAAATTGCTGGAAAGAAAAATCGTCAAGGAGAAATATTGACTTAGTCTTGGAGGGGTCTCTCCCCTCCAATTACTTATATCACCATCGCATCACCAGACCCTAATCTCTGCCGAGCTGCCTATTGCGACTTCAAAATTCTACTGCTGAAACATGGGGGATAACCACCCGGTCCGGACCTTAAGACAACTCCTTTTCCATTTAAAGTGGTGGTTTCGACTGGGGATAATGGGACAAATTTCCTAGTGTGGGTTGTAAGATGAGAGTGGGTGGTTTATGAGTGATTTGCAATAGAATGATGATAACCTAAGTGACCTATTCTACAATGAAGTTTCTCTAACTAACTTATTCTAATATAAACCCGGGTGTTCTTGTGTGATATGCTATATACAAGGATATCTATTTAGCACGTGATAATAAATATTGAACAAAACTAAATAGAGATGAAAACGTAAAAGATAATTCCTATGAATAAATAGTTAGTCAAAGGAATTTATAAAATATATCGCATATATGATGAGTTATATATGAAAAACACAACTTTAGCTAGGCATCATACAAAAGTGCAATTAATGCTTAACAGAAACAATATATCTCACATATAATCCATGAAAGTAAAGTTTTTCCACTAATTAAATGTAAACATAATCAATCATACACAATAATAGTACCATATGTGTGAATTCCTGCTCATTTGGCAAATGGCATGGACCAACCTCTTTCTTCAAATCAAATTGTCTCCCAAGAATACAAAAGTGCATCAACAAAGGAAAGTATTCTGATATCTAAAAGAAACGATCATGTTCCATAATTTCACCAAAGCATTCACAAAATTACAATAGTGCATTCTTTGCAAATGTTTTTGATAAAATTATGGACCCTCTCTAAATGCATGAGAAGGGTATAAATACTATTCTAACTAAATGTGAAAAAATAGATTATACAAAATTTGAGGAGGTCTCAAACAACCTTCCTCATAACTAGGTAACTAACTCCAAAAACTCCAAAAATAAACAGAGGCTAAATAAACAAAACTAAGAGGATGACTTGCTCTCTTCTAGCTTGTTCTTTAAATCACAAATATCCATCATCGGTTGAATTTAAGGAGGTGGCCCGAAATGAGTCTTGAGCTGTCCAGTGAAGATTTCATCGGTGAGCGGTGGCAACATCCTTTGAGTCATGTGAAGGGAACAATTGAGAGTCACAATATAGATATGTGGCTTAACAAGATTCTAACAATACAACTCCGAGTTGGTCATGGTCAATTGCCTCTCTTTGACTCCCCGCCTTTTCTTGCCAGCCTTTATACAAAGCAGTTAAATCGAGCATTTATTTCCTATTGCCTTCTTTGATGAGATTGGTGGTGAACAGGATGTGATTCACTACTTTGATGGTGTTCTTTGATATTCCAGATGCCCTTGCAACTGCTAGCTCAACCTGTTTGATTCTGGCATCCCAATTTGTGAAGAGAATGTCTTTATGAGTTTCTTCAATCTCAGGTAAATTGGCCTTCTTTCCCTCTTTTGTTTCTCGCCACTCAATGAACTCAGGGATTCTGGTGTTTAAATTGTTAAACTCCGTTCTCTGGTTGATTGTCTTATCTGTCAGCTGGTTTCTAGTAGTCAGATAGGGAGTAATGTGTGACATCTTCTGGAAGAACTACTCTTGCTATCTCATTAGAAGGGAATTTAATTCCAGGGCCTCTTTGATGAACTTATCAGTAGTGGGAATGTCCTTGTATCTTTCCATGGATTGCTGCATTTCCTAGAGTTGCATATTTTTGGCTGATATATTGACTTCATGGCTTATTTTCAGGACCTCCATGTCTTGCTGCAATTATTTTAGTTGCTCCACCACCTGCCTGTTTGTGCTTGCTTTCTCTACCTCGAGCTCTTATTCCAGCTGCACGATTCTCTCCTACTTTCTCCCTTAGTAAAGTAGAGACATTATTAGCCTTGTCCATAGTGGCCGATGCATATGCACCCATGAACTGTGATAGTCTAGTCAAGTTCTCAGCCGGATTGAAAGGCATATCCTTCCAGACAATGTCCATGGGATCGTTTCTAGGTGGGAATTCAAGTGCATCTACCCTTCTCCTTTTTCTCTGCCTTCTAACTACAACCTTGTGGAGAGGGCTATAGAACACATAAAGTGGAGGTATTTCAGTTACTTTCAGAACAATCTCCGATGTGGGCAGAGCAGGGACAATTTCAGTATGTTATGACGTTGTTGCTTGTTCCTCCATAGGTGTAGATTGTTCATCGACAGACTTGGGCTCTGTATCTTTATGAACATGTGGAGGAGTTTTGCATTCCTTTGTTTCTTGGGAATTTGAGGCTTTGGGAGTGCCTTGAAATTTCTGATTAAACTGATCCCACTCTTGCTCCAAACTACTGCCTTTGGTCTTTGAACCGATTTATGTAGTCGGGGTGCTCATCACTTGCTTCTCAGCCGACTTCCTGCTGGACTCAGTTGTGTTGTTGGCGTCCTGGGGCTTCCCTATGTCTGGTGTCTTCTCAGTGTTTAGCTGAGAGTCTATTTGAGAGTTAGGACCTCCACTATCAACAGTGTCGCTTGGAGTAGACTTATCCTCGGGTTTTAATAGATGCATTGGGATCACTGGAGCCTCTCATCTTTGAATTCCTGAAATATTTGAGAATCTTAAGGTTTCAGATTTGCTTTTGCCCATTCGAATGCTTGTTCGAAGGATACCGTTGACTGTAAAAAATCCTCAAAATAATTATCATCATGATTGTACGGCTTGAGCTTTACTCCAGTAGTGAGATTATATGCCACTTTGTTTGGATCAAATTTCCTCTTAGGCAATGTATGAAGCCTGAGGGCATCCATATGTACTGATTCCTTAGTGGCATGAACAAAATTGGCTAAAGAAAATGAACCGCATTTGATAGGGAAAATGGGCCATAATGACTTCTTGTTGTCTTTGAGAACTTTAGTCAGGTCCTTTCCCATAATCTGGTAGGCAACCTCTCTTGCTAGAAACTTATCAGAAACACATAAAGGAAGGACATTTGGATGGGTTGTGCTACCAAAAACCCTAATATAGGTGAACCACTCTTCAATAAAATACTTGCCGATAGTAAGTAGGTTTGCTGCAGCTTCTTGGGAAAACCTAGGGACTTTCTTATTAAGAATCCTTTGATGTAGGGGCAACACAACAACATGGAATATCTTATAGAAGAGAGGTGTGTAATATGATTCCCAGATTTGTTTATGACTGAGATGGATTGGGTAAGGATCTTGTAAGGTCCATTTCCAACCCATGGTTGGAAATGCTATGCAAAAATAGATAACATCCATAATTTAGGAACTAAAATAGAAGGGAGGGAGGTTATCTGAAAAGGATGCTTTCTTCTGTCGATATTCGGCAATGGTGGTTGCTAGGTTGTCAGATTGGATGGAATGCCAATTCATGATATGGGAATTAACATAGGCATCAATCAAAGGAACCTATTCTATTTAAAACTTAGTATTATTGGGTAGCCCATACAATCTACATAACATGGTTGCTGCATACTTGTAGGGGTTTTCCAAAGAGGCTATAGCATACATACCCGATTTTTCATACTTGAATTTGTTGTCCAACACCCTCCAACCCTGAATTAGCTTGAAGGGGTCTGGGTTCTTCTTTGAGAAGTTAGCCACAAATGTGTTGTTGTAGATATCCTACGGATCAGGTATGTGGTACATCTTCTTCAGACCCTCTTGTTACACAAAAATATCGTCACCTTGATTATTTGCAGTCGGTGTAGGCCCATCATTACCTATACCAGCTTCCTAAGCAAGTCTTAAACCTCAACCCTTCAAAACAAGCTTGAGAAAAGAGACAAAGACATAAAAAAAAGCAATGTAACTCTAGTTCTGCACTTTCTCTTACTTTTGCCTGCGGGCCCGCACCTTTTGTTCAAGGTATCTGCGTACTTATACGCTCTGTATGTAAAGGGGAGGGTGCGTACCCCTGTAAAAGTCAAAAGGCGCAATCTTTATCTTAAAATACTCATCTTGGGTTAATTCTAGAGTTTTCTAGAAGCATTTGTTACGTGGATTGTTCGCTCCAAGTGGTTCATGCATCCCATCATAGGAGGAACTAATCCCTTATTGAGAGGAGCTATCCCTTTGAAGGAGGACTCTATCCCTTTGAAGGAGGAGCTGGTAACTGATCTCCATTGCACTATAAATTGAGGCATTGGGTCAGTGGCCAGAGAGGTTAGAAGCTGAACTTTTGAGGGTAAATGCTAGTGAAATCAAGACTTCCTATTTTAGCTTAAGAGGAGAGATCACATACCTTTTTGGCCCCATTAGGGAGTGAGTGAAGCTTGTCAAAGTAGAGGAGACTTCTTGTTGGACCCTGGAAGGAGCTTGTACAGCGTCAAGGCAAAGGTTGTAAGGTTCTTTTCTTTTGAATTAATACAATCAAGCTCATTTTTCTCAACAAGTATCTTATGCTATTTGTTTCATGGACTCCTTGACTTTCATGTTAAATATGTTTTATAATATTGGATATTCAGGTGTTATTTAATCGTTTGCCTTGTTTGTGCTTGCAGGTTTGCGACGAAGGAACTTACTTGGATCAAAGGAGCGAAGACATCTCCAAACTTGCGTTGGACATGAGGTAGGCCCTTAAACACATTTGTTTGCCATTATTTATAAAGCTCATTTAGAGAAAGATAGTGTCTGGTTGGTTTGTTTGTCATTAGGTCTTCATTATATTCTAAGAAGGTCTGTCTTGTCCAAAAGATCGACTAATTCTGCGTGACATGTTGCATGATCATTTTCGGATGCAAGTGAGTCGGAAAGCAGGAAAGGTTGTGAAACCACATGAGGCAAGTTTCAGGATGGAATGTGAACTCCACAAACTACTAGTGAAAAATGTGTAGAAGCCACTAGGAGATGGAGACAAGAAATTTGGATTGGAAGTGAGTGTCTGCGGGGTCTGGCTCGTCTGGAGGGCAATTCTATGCAATTCCTGGAGAAAAGCAGTGTGGGCTGTAGGAAGGCTTGATAGACAAATCTACATAGTTTTTGGAGGGAAGCAGTGCGGGTTGTAGGAAGGCTTGGCAGACAAATCTGCGTAGTTTCTGGAGGGAGATGGCAGCGGGTTGTGGGACCTTGGCAGCAAAAACTCTGCAGTTTCTAGAGGGAATTGACAGTGGGTTGCTGGTAGGAAAAACTTCACAGTCACTCAGAGGTTGACCTGCTAACCATCTCTGCATAGTTTATGAGCTAAGCAGACTACCAGGTTGTGGGAGGCTTTCTTGAGAAATCTACGCAATTTCTAGGTGAGCAGCCAAGCAGCTGGCTGGGTGAGTGGCTGGGAAAATTGCGTAGTTTTTTGAGGGAGATAGGTATGGGCACCAGGTGACTATCCAAGCTATCAGCACAATTTTCTAAGTCAGTGGAATGGGCAAGGTCTATAGCCACTGCGCAATTTTTGAGGGGATTTTATCCTAGGTTGACTGCCTGGTCAAACTCTTTGGTTGACCACCAGGAGGGTTTATTGATCAACTTGCGGGTAGTGCAAATTGGAATTTCTTGTTGGATGCTTCTGCACTATTCAGGATGATAGTTGGTCAAGTTGATGACGAGGTGAAGGTCTAGATATTAGAGGGTGATCTGGTCGTCAAAATTTTAGTAAAAAATGACTAAGTGTGTGAGCGAGCAAAATTGTGCATACACGACCTTGCAAGACACACTCACATGACTTGATGACAATACCCTCAAACCATCAAGACACACATGCTCAACATGACTGATCGATAGTGCGATCGACAAACACGATGCTTATGATAGATCATTGAACGACCATGATGAGGCTTGCGCGACAATGCATACAACTTTGTGTGTGAGCGCAACCGATGTTTACATAGCGAACACAACATGTACACACGAAGCAAAGACATTGTGCATGACCAAAACATGGTTGTAAGCATGACATAGCAATCAACAAGCAGAAGATGACAGTTGGTCGAAAAACTGAAAAAGAAGCATGACATGTAGAAGCAACACATAAAGTGACTTTTCGTCATTGCACACATGCAAGTTACTAAGGAAAGGGTGATATAACAATGAAAAGTAGTCCTGCAAACTCAACTAAGAGGTATACTTCGGAAGATGTTCTTTAATTACCATACTTACCCTCAAGATGATCATGCATCTAGCAGATTTCGCATGTGGTCTTCATCTTTTCCATTACCCTATTCCTTGGTCCTTCTCCTCAACTGCTTGGAAGCGATTTTAGCATGTCATCTTTTCCTGTAGTCATTGAGAGGTAGACCTACATGATTTCAACAAACAATGGCTACTGCTGGAATGAGGTCATGGGAGGCCTTTCTGCGCAATTTTTGCATGGAAGAAAAATAAGAAAACTTGGACAACACTGCGTGGTTTTGAGGCTCAATGCACTACTACAGGATAGGGTCCCGGGAGGACACCTCTGCACAATTTCTTAGTGCAGTGCAGCTGGACTGCTCTACGCATTTATGGGGAGCAGTGTTGGATGGGGCCTCTGTGGGCTGTGGGGTTTCAACAAACAAGGGAGGTTGGTGTCTCTATGCACTACAGGGTTTCAACAAGAAAGGGAGGTTGGTGTCTCTATGCACTGCGTGGTTTGAGTAGGCAAGGGAGGATTCTTGATGGTTGTGGAAACAATGTGCATAGTTCTAGGAAGCTGGATGAGGCTAGGTTTCTTAGGAAAATGGCTAAGTGTGAGATCAGTGAAACATATGCAAACATTGATAGGACTTGACTGTGATCACACACAGAAACTTAGTGACACAATGTAGACCATCCATAATACATAGGACATAATTTTCTTGATGCACCAAACTTCGTAATGTGAGTGCGTGAGGTGAGTGTGAAACATGTGTATGTGATGAAAACCACTCATACGCACACAATTCCCTTTAAACAAGACAACATTCCCTTTGCATGATAAACAACAACCCTATGCCCAAATATGACACATGTTTCATGAATATAAGAACACGGAAAACTTTTAAGACCAAGGAGGGGAGCTGGAAATCAACATCTTACTAACAACCAAGGACAATCGATCATATGATTTGAGGTAGGCTTCGAAATTTTCATGCAAGCCAAAATTTTGGATGGTGGTTGTAATCACTATAATGCACCCCTATCTATTACCCATAGGGTCAAAGATGTTGCTCCCCTATCTTGGTCTATGCAAAGTATACCCTATTTGGAATCATATCCACAAGCTGAACTTCTTGGGAATACCACTCCATGTCTGGCCAATAGGTTGAAAGAGTGTTGGAGGTGTTTTAACCAAGCTGATTATGATGCAAGTGTTTTACCACATGACATTTGAGTGTTATTATTGGGAAGATTAGTAGGAAATAGGATGGTTGTGATCCTTAAATTGTATAAAAAGTTGTATCTTGCCCATTGGTTACACAATGGGATGGTTGTGATCCTTTCTTTTAAGTTTTATCTCACCTATTACTTAATTAGATGACTGGGGGTGAGAGTGTCACATAGGACCTTCCCCACTATCATAGACATGAGGTGAGAGTGTTCAATAGGACCTTCCTCATTGTCACTAGATTCTGGGTTGAGATGTGCTCCTTGTTGTGTTTCCAGGTTTAGCATGGCTCCCTAATGATAAGCTCCCTTATATTTCCCAAGTTGTAACATTGGGATCCCTGTTGGTACTTATTCTGGGTGGTAGAAGTGGCTCCCTGATGAATAGAGGGTGGTATCTTGGACTCCCCTCCAATGTCAAATTCTTCTCCTTTTAGATTCGTGAGTGTTTGCTAAGATAACTAGGATATGAGCAGGAATAAGTACAGTTGAACCGATATGCACAATGACAATATCTAATGATGGGATACTTGAGATAATACATGATTTGATTATAGGATACTTGCAATGATTACATGATGCAGTTGGAATTTCTCCCTAGCTGAGAGGGATTGTTAGTTTGGCAGCTAAATGACAAATTCCAATAATGGGACTAGATTCCTCTTTTTGAGAGGACCAATTTTGACTATTGAAGCACTCAATTTGGACAAGGGAAACTGTATTTTTGAATTAATGCCCACATGTTCACAAAAGGTCAGGTCAGCCCAAAAGAGAAATTGGACACTGTTGAAAAATGTGCAACAAGAAATGCTAAATTTAGAAAGTGCTAGAAATAGAACTGCTAAAAATAGCACTTCTAAACATAGTAGTTCGGCCAATGAGCATTTTGGCCACCTTGGGTGAGCGGTGAAACTGCTAAAAATAACATCTTCTAAATATAACATTTCTGGGTCCCTTCCTATTTATAGCAGTCCTTGGTCTATCTATAGGAAGTAAATTCAAATTTGGTCTTACCAACAGTTTGAAATATTAATTAATTAATTCTCCATGAGTTAATTATTTAAGGAAAAGCAAACTTGAAGCCTTTTTGAGAACATGCAATTATTTCTCCAGTAATTGGGGAATGTGTCCTTGATTTGCTCCACTGATTAAGGAATTAAGGATGAGTTCTATGTTGAGAGGATCAATTGAATTAGTTTAACTTAGTCAAGTTCAGTTAGATTAATTTAAAAAGTTGTTAAATTAATGAGATATAGTTTTTTGATGCTTGCATGCATGTGACAACTATTATTTTCAGATAACTAAGTATTCACTCATGGATAACGGATGCATGTCAGTTTTGTCAAAGACCTAGTTAATATTAGAGGACGAATAGTGTACTATCAGTTGGATGAATATTTTTCCTTTAAAGGAAGCTCATCCATGATGAGGACTTATCTCTTTCAAGTTTGTGCAGTTAGATCAGAGGTTAGTGAGTGTGTGAAGGGGCCAATTCACACAGGTGGCAACATTAGACCCCAAGGAAAATTACACAAGGAAATAGGAGGCTTGGAGGGTAGATAAGAAGGTTTGTGAGAAGCTTTTGACTGTCTATGAGCAGTAGAGGGATTGTACTGAGCGCTGGATAACTTCTGAGCTAAGGCTTGTGTAATTCGGACTATATTTCCACTTGTATGATAATACAGAGATGAGGTTTTAGGCAAGTGCTTTCCCCGGGTAAATTCTTTTGTGTTATCTGTGACTGATTCCTTCATATTACTTATATATGTTCTTATTGATGTTTTTCATGTTCAATTAAGCTTCCGCTAAATTGGTTGTAGAAGTAGATTAAGTGTTTTGCTTTAGTACATTGCATTACCAGGTGATCTACAGGTGGTAAATTTATACATGGTATTGGAAACAATTCTACATGGTATTAGAGCTAGTTGGTTTGTAGAAAAATTCTACATGGTTTCGGAGCCTAGGTGATCAAGGAGAGAAAAATATACTAAGAGGAGATTTCAAATTTTTGAGTTTTGGGCCGAGAGTTTGTAGAGAAGATCTAAAAATTTCTATACAAAATTTTCAAAAATGAATACCAGATTTGGATTCCTTGCAGAAAAATACCCAAAATCAATGTTAAACACACATGGGCAGCAAAAGATCTGAAAGATAAATCATGAGAATACCATTTTTATTAACAAGAGATATACATTTATACTACATATTGTGACCGTTGGGTTTCACATCCCAAGGTCTCTTGGACTCATTTTGTCCATTCAGCTTCCACACTAACCCATTGAGGATTAGGTGTCCAACATTCCCCCCCTTAATCCGAAGGGTTATGTATGAGTCAAAGAAGAGAGTTGTAATACAAAATGTACAAAAATGCATGGAAGCACTAGGCTGAATGTGCTCTCTGAAATGTTGGTATAAAGGGCGGTGGTTTAAGGATGACCACCAACACTAGAACGCTTAACGCAGTTCCCGGAACTCTTCCAAAACTGGCAAGAAACTGAATTCTTCTGCTAGAGGAAGTGCTCCTATTGTTTTAAAGAGGGAAACCTTCAACCATGAAAGGGAGGTCTCACCCCGCATAAAAGGGAGAACTTCAACCTAAAAAGGGAAGTCTCAACCTGTGATGGTTTAAGGATGACCAACAACTCTTGAATGCTTAATGCAATTCCTGGAACTCTTCCAAAACTGGCAAGAAGCTCGAGTCTTCTGCTAGAGGAAGTGTTCTCAATTTTGTTCCTGGAATTCTTTTGAAACTGGCACGAAGCTGAAGTCTTCTGCTAGAGGAAGTGTCCCAGATTACCAACTGAAGGCATGCTCAGGGGCATCTTTATATCTGGCTACAACTCTGAAACTGGTGTGGCAGGTTTTGGCTCAGGCTCGCTTGATGTGGTTTTGAAGCTTGTAGATGACCATCATTTTCCCCCCTATCAGATACAAGGTGAGATGACAGAGAAAACTCAACTGCAAGATTATTCAATACTCTGGAAGAAATTCTAACATGTGACTGGAATATCTTCTTGGCTTTTGATGCCCATTTCCCAGAAGTGATCCATCTAAGATGAATCTTTATTCTCGCAGGATGTTTATTTCTGAAGCATCTGTGTGAAGAATGGGTGGTTTTATGATAGTGCTTACATGGATGAAGATAAAAATAGTGATCTTTCAAATGGCCAACTCAGTCACAGTGTTGGCATTTCACAATTTGTTATTGTTGTTGTTGCCATGGAAGAGGGGTAGAATCTGGAACTGTTGGAGGTGAACTGTCATGAAGAACGGGTGAAGATGAATTATCCTCAAGAAATCCAGCAGTTTGAAATTGAATTGGCTTTTAGTAGTCTGGAATGTGAAAGGACAAGTCCTTGTCATACCCAAGACCATTTCTGTGCTTGTTGTGGACAAGCTCTTCCCAAGGTCTGATGATGGGCTTGGGAAGTGCAACATGAATTTCTACATCTGCATGTACAACTACTGCTTTATTGGGTACTAAATCTGAACCAACTGTAACATTATTGACTTACTTCTGATGGGTTGCAGTCTTAATGTTTTGAACAGAAACATGTTCAAAATGACTCCTCTGTTTTAGTTCTTCTTGTTGTAGCTGAGTTTCAAGCTGCAAAAGATCAATTTTCTCTTGTGCATTTTGTACATAGACTTGAATGTCTGTGAGAGAAACTTTGCTAACTTTTAATGTTTCATGATTAGTAGAAAATATGAGAGTTTTGAGGAACTCTAATACTTCACTGATTCTAGCCATTTTTTTTCTTCAATGTCAAATTTACACCTTAAAAATTGATCACAACTACTACTCAGTGCATAAAAGTAATACCTACTCACAGTACATAGCAATATCCTTTATACAAGTGCAACAAATGAATCAAGGAATCAATGCATATATATGTAGATAGAAACTATAATGGGTTTTAAATACAATGCATAATTGGGGTAGTAGCAACTGCAAACTTGCTTGAATCCTTCAAAAATAATTTCGGCACCATACAGGGTCTTCATAAGAAATTGAAGCCACACATGGTTACTTCAACATACAGGTATATCGGTCTTCCAAGAAGTAGCTCCATGTTAGGTAGGCAACTTTCACAGTCTTTCATCAGTAGATGGGCAGACAATTTGACTAAAATTCTTTGACTGGTAATCGTTCAAGTTATCTTAAGGAAACCAGAATACAATACTCCATGGGAATATAATTCGGCTTTTCTTTGCTTTCACTAATGTCCAGGCAAGGCAGCAGCTGATTGGAATGTGAATATTGTTCCTTCACTCTTCCACGTTATTGGTGCACCTACATCTCCTGGAGACAATGCGAGTGACCTACGAATTATGCCTACTCCTCGGCTCCATGATGGTGTCTATAGCCTTTATCACTCTAGTGACCCGCTAATACGAATACCACTGTGCAATGCCCAATTTCCATCGTCCATCACAATGCTACGGTTGTGTGATCTGATTAGTCCCCCACTGTTCTTGCTACACACACACACACACACACACACACACACACACATATATATATATATATATTTCATTATATCAATACTGTCATATACAATTAACTTGTGAAGTGTGGAAGCCGAAAACATTTAAAAGTGACTCCACATATCTCAGAGATCAATCTTTAGTAAATGTCCTATATTGATCAAAGAAACCCTTCTCAAGAATAAACAAACCTCAAGAGACTTCAGATGCCTCGATTTCTACTTAGATATGTCCCTTAATCCACAGACTGACACCTTAACAAGTGTTTGTGAAATATGTGCTTAATTAGAGGAGAATGCCCTCAGAACTGCTCGAAATTTTGTGGCAGCTAGAAAGAATCATAGAGTAACCCTTGCGGACAACATCAGAGCTTTATGTCAAGTTTATCGAACTACAGATTAGAGCAGAAAGAGATTTGTGGGACTTGTTTTGAAGCCGCAGGAATAGATTAGTGAAAATCCACCTGTATGCGAAAAACCAAAAAATAATTTCCAAAAAGGTTGCCGCTTCACAGGGATATGATTCCTTGAGAAATATTAACTCGAGAACTTCAGAGAACAGATTCGGCTTCCATAGCTTGGACAGTTCACGAATTTGTTGGCCTATTGCTTGCCGTAGAAACAACTGCACAAAATGTTTAACGAAACCCAAACCAATTCGTGCCATAGGGAAAATTATCCACCTCATTACATAGTGTCATTTTCCTCGGTCATGAGAAATTTGATTTCCGCAGTCACCTGGTGCAGTCAAAGCGACAGATATATATGGGAGTTGATGCGTTTTGTATGCAGGTATCGTGCAACGACAGGAGTAGAAACGTTCAACTCAAAACATTCTATGTGCTGCCAGGCTTAGCTAGAATGACATATCTGATGTGTAGAAGAGCCTGAATAGAGAGGGGTTATAATAGAAGGCGGAGAATATTGTCAGAGATTTGCAGCGTCTAAGTAGTGGCAGCGTTTAATGGGCAACGACTGTGGAGGGGCAGTGGACAGATTGACCACCGTAGAGGTTCTTAATCATTTCAGGTTCCATATGATATAACCATTGTATCTGCCCATCGGACATCTGAAAGAATAGTAGAATATGCTCAGCAGACTCACAAAAGAGGTGTTAAGGTCACCCAAGCGTTACCCATTATCACGCAGAGAGAATATTATTAAGACTGGGAAGATTCAGAATGGCAGAGAGATAATTAGATGAAACGGCTTGGTGCATGTAACTAGACGACCTGATAGACAGAGGTGGCAACTAATGGTAGACAACAATTATGGCAGAGAGCGCACAGAGCGTAGGAAAGAATATGGCGTAGAATGAGGCATAAAACGCTCAATAAGGTGGAAATTTTGATCAACTTTGATGAGGAGAAAGGCATAACTGACATGTATATAGAGATCACAAAACAAGTGGCTAAAATTTGAGCAGGACTAGCAATTGCCCGCTCTGATACCATGTTAAACACACATGGGCAACAAAAGATCTTAAAGATAAATCAAGAGAATACCATTTTTATTAACAAGAGATATACATTTATAGTACATATTGTGATCGTTGGGTTTCACATCCCAAGGTCTCTTGGACTCCTTTTGTCCATTCTGCTTCCACACTAACCCATTGAGGATTAGGTGTCCAACAATAAAAAAAAATCAGCTGAATTAGAGTTCGGATGAGGGAGATATCACTGATTTAAAATCAGCTCTTTTTCTAGAAAATTTCGTGATGGCGGGAAAGTGGAAATAGGTTGGTGTGCAACCAAGAACCTGTATGTAGTTGAGGTATAAGATGTATTAACACCCAGGTTGTTCCCTATGATTCCCAAGGGAATACGGCCGGGGTAACCACTAACCAACCTTTGGATTATAGATCCTAGCCTATCTATAATCAGAGAGGGCTCTCTCTTTAAATTTTAGCTATGCGTTATGAAGATTTTAGGCTAGTTAAAAGTCTTAGTTTCCTGTTTGAGACCTTGGTTGGTGAAATTTTGTTGTAAGAAGGGCATGAAGAGTGCAGAAGATGCTAATCCATTGGGCATATGAAGTCAGAAAAGTGAGATAGTTCTGGTGCCTGTGATGGAGAAAGTTTTGCTACAAGGCTAGATGGCTATTGTTAATATAATTTTCCGTTTAGTGAGTGAAACAATGGGAAATGGAGTTACAGACAGTGTGATACCAATTTGAAAAACAATCTTTACTTAGTAGCATAGATGAATTACTAAATAGTGACTGTGAGATATTCAGGGCTTATTGGAGCAGTTAAGAATTCCAATTTAAACAACTGAAGTTATAGAAAGACATTTATAGTGAAGATAGATTGAGATCAGGGTGTCTCCATGGACAAATCCTGAGCTATTCTTTTTCTTTCTTTCCTAGAATTAGAACAACATGCGAGAGTTATGAGTTAAACAAATAACAAAACATTAACAGAGATAGAGAAACACTTACTATATTAAGCCATAGCACTGGAATCTTGTAGCATTCAATGGTTCCAATCACAGCATGCACCAGTAAGACTCAGTTCCTGTAAACTCCAAGCTTTATTTATATCATCCTTCTAAAAGTTACAGCTGAGTTCTCATTTCTTCATAAGAGAACAACAAAAACCCACAACCCCTTGAAAGTTTGTGCGAGGGGGAATATATACAATAGGTTTTACAAAATATCTGAATGCTGAGTCATTTGATAAATTAACTATGCTCACCAACTTTACAAAATAGCAGATAAGAATGTTATTGCTACTCTAAATGTAGGATAAATGGTCTTTAATTCTGTCAGAACCCTTCTTGACCTTTGGAGGACACTGAGTCGGTTGAGCGTCCTGCTTTAATGTTGAATGATTTGTCTTTATACTTTGTCATGCTGTAGCTTTCTTGGCCCTGTTACCTGTAGCTGTCATTGTTGCTTTTGGTGGCCGAATCTTCCTGCTGAGTTGGTTCATTCCACTTTTTCCAGTCA
>APFE031384320.1:3507-82080 GCA_000404065.3 Pinus taeda | reverse complement strand
TTGTTTTGAGGGAAATAGTTCAGTTACTTCTTCAACGGTTATTTCATTTGTAACTGAATCAGTTTTGTCATGTGGTTCCGTGACTATTGCTTTTTTGGGCTGCAGGTTGTCCTTTGCTTTTTCAGGGTCTGTTACATTTATAGTTCTACTTCTTAGCTTGTATTGCTTATGAACTTCATAAACAGCTGTGTCATAACCTTGTTTAAAGTCAAATGACTCACCTGACTTGGTTTGGAACTGCTTAATGTCATCCTCCTTGTGATCTTCATGACTCAGAAAAACTTGCTGCTCATCATTTGGGCCCATTAGGTTAATGTGGGTGTCATCTTCTTGCTCATTTGAAGTGGATGCTTCAGTATAGTTTTCCTGGAAGGGAGGTCTTATCTCTGGATCAGAACTAGCCTTGCCAATCTTTGGGCTTTGAATTCTCCTAAAATTTGGGTTCCTAACAAGGTTACTTTGTGGTGCTTCCCATGATGAATTTCTCTCAACTGATTCTACTCTGTCACACAACCTCTTCATACTAGTGAGTATTGCATCCAGTTTTTGATCAAAGGCTGAGGGTTCTTCTTTGAAGGTGTTTCTCTTTTCCACTCTTGCCCTGTTCCTCTTGGAAATTAGGTTGGCCTCAACTGTGAGAACAACTTTTTGTGCATCCTCAAGGGTTTCAGGGGCTCTTTCCTTCAACTGATATGCCATGTCAGGGTCAAAACCATCAGGAAATTTGTGCAATGCTAAATTAGGGGGAGGTCTCAAATTTTGCGGTATTGCGTTGTATACATCGTTGAATCTTGCACAATACTCCAAAACGGTCTCCTAAGGACCTTGCTTGATTGTATCATATTCACCCAGTATGTGCAAGGGATCTTTCTTCTTTTCCCATCTATTAGTAAAGGCATGGTAAAGCTCATCAGGAGTTGTTATGGTATTTGCAGTGAGTGACCTAAACCAAGTTCTTACATCCCCTGTCAGGCTCTGAACAAAAATTCTCATTCTTACACTGTCATCATCAATTTCATAGTTCTCAAAATGATCTTGCATCCTTCTGGCATGCTGAATGGCTGTGAAAGGGCCAGTGGAGTCAAAGTATGAGATTTTGGATTGGTAGTCATGAGGCAGGGATGCAGCATTGGCAGGTAACTGCAGGGGTGCATATCTATTGGCCATATTCGCAGGATTTATAGGGTTGATAGGGATAATCAGGACAACAGGAACTATTGGAACAATAGGGGTAATAGGTATGGCAGAGACTACAGTGTTGGTCAAGAGAATATGTGAAGTGGATGAAGGTGTGAAAGGAGGGCTTTGAGATGTAGATGGTGAACTAGGGGGACCAGGGGTAGACCGGAACAGAACCTTGATTGGAGTGAGAACGGGGTTAAGGTAGACTGTCTCAGGGCTCAAGTCAGAAGGATTTTCCTGTTTTTGCTACTTCCTAATGTTTTTAGGGATTGTGTTAGGATTTTCAAAAGCAGTTGGTGGGTTACGTTCAGGATTGGACCTTGTATACCGTCGATTCTTCTTGGGAGCCAGCTTCTGAATTGTTTTTTGAGTATTTTTAGAATTTTCTTGTATCTGCAAGGGCTAGACAAGATTTTGGAATGGCTGTGTATGTCTCAAAGCTAGAACGAAGATAAACTGAAGCAGCTTTTATGTAAACTTGTTAGTGTAAAACAGAAACCGTTTTCAAGGCTTCCTAGCTAACATTCAGGCTTCACCTGTAGCTTTATGAAATATACAATAATTAGAAAATCCTGAGGTTCTCCCCAGCGGAGTCGCCATTTATGTTAACACCCACATTGTTCCCTATGACTCCTAAGGGAATACGGCCAGGGTAACCACTAACCAATCTTTGGATTATAGACCCTAGCCTATCTATAATCAGAGAGGGCTCTCTCTTTAAATTTCAGCTAAGTGTTGTGAAGATTTTAGGCTAGTTAAAAGTTTCAGTTTCCTGTTTAAGACTTTGGTTGGTGAACTTTTGTTGTAAGAAGGGCATGAAGTGTGCAGAAGATGCTAATCCATTGGGCATATGGAGTCAAAAATGTGAGATAGTTCTGGTGCCTGTAATGGAGCAAGTTTTGCTGCAAGGCTAGATGGCTATTGTTGATATAATTTTCCATTTAGTGAGTGAAACAATGGGAAATGGAGATACAGACAGTGTGATATCAATTTGGACAACAATCTCTACCTAGTAGCATAAATGAATTACTAAATAGTGACTGTGAAGATATTCAGGGCTTATTGGAGCAGTTAAGAATTCCAATTTAAACATCTGAAGTTATAGAAAAACATTTATAGTGAAGATAGATTGAGATCAAGGTGTCTCCATGGACAAATCCTGAGCTATTCTTTTTCCTTCTTTTCTAGATTTAGAACAATACGTGAGAGTCATGAGCTAAAACAAATAACAAAAACATTAACAGGGATAGAGAAACACTTATTATATCAAGCCATAGTACTAGAATCCTGTAGCATTCAATGGTTCCAATCACAACATGCACCAGTAAGACTCAGTTCCTGTAAACTCGAAGCTTTATTTATAACATCCTTCTGAAAGTTACAGCTGAGTTCTCATTCCTTCGTAAGAGAACAACAAAACTAACCACAACAACCCCTTGAAAGTTTGTACGAGGGGGAATATATACAAAAGGTTTTACAAAATATCTGAATGCTGAGTCATTTGATAGATTAACTATGCTCACCAACTTTACAAAATATCAGATAAGAAAGTTATTGCTACTCTAAATGTAAGATAAATGGCCTTTAATGTTGTCATGCCCCTTCTTGACCTTTGGAGGAGACTAAGTCAGTTGAGCGTTCTGCTTTAATGCTGAATGATGTGAATGATGTGTCTTTATACTTTGTCATGTTGTAGCTTTCTCGGCCCTGTTACCTGTAGCTGTCATTGTTTCTTTTGGTGGCCGAATCTTCCTGTTGAGTTGGCTCATTCCACCTTTCTCAGTCATAGTATATGTAACATACTTTCTGAATGTGATGACTTATATATTTCTATGACAAAACTTTGATGAAACCCCCTTCTTATAATAATAATTGTATCATTGAGGTCAACCATTCCTGTGTAGGCAATTGATGCCTCAAAATTGCATCCAAGGTCTCATCTGCCTCTATGTATTTGTAGAAGTTCAGAGGCACTTCAAATAAATGGCTGATCTCATTCATAATAAAAAACAAATTCTCTACTCTGTCATAGAGACTTTGCCCAGATGCTGGCCCTGTTACCTGTGAGCTGCTTGATCCTTGACTGATCTGATTGGTGGCAAATGTGTTCACCCTTTTTACATAAACCTCATGTGATAGAAGTTTCCCTGCACTGTTGAGCAAGCTTGGAAGACCTCTGCCCTATAATGCTGCAAACTTGTCCATGAACTTGCTGACCTCTGTTTGCATATCCTGGCTTCTTCTTTCCAATGTCTGCACCAGGCTTTTTAGTGTGAGAACCGTCTTTATCAGCTGGATAGTTTCTATCCTGTTGGAGATCCCAATTGCTGCTAGCTGAGGACCTGTCCAGATGTTAAGCACATTAATCATTCTGCTGGCTATCTCAGGCATACTGCCTAGATATGCCCTTGCTCTATGGACTTCCCTTTGTGCTTTTCCTATGAGCTCCATTTGCTCATGGATAGTTTCAATGTATTGCCACTGATCCTTTGTTGATTGGCCAATGAGGGTCCACAAAACTATCCTGCTCTCAGCCACCACTTTGTCAAGGGTGAGCTCTTTCTCCAGCTCCTTTATCCTTTCTTTGAGAGCCTTTATTTCTCTCCCTTTCTCAGCCATATTTTACTTGGATTTGTCATATTTCTCATTCAGCTTGGCCAAATTCTCCTTGGCTCCATTCAGTTCTGTTATCTGGGCTTCGAGGACCTGTATCTCACCCATCAATTTTTGCATGTCAAGGCTCGGAGCCTGCTCTATCGTTGGTGCTGGTGCTATTGTTGATGTTGATGGCGCTGCTGTTGATGCTGATGGTGCTGTTGTTGATGTTGGTGGTGCTGCTGGTTCTATGGGAGGAAGAGTAGTCTTTGGGGGTTCCTCAAGGTTTATAACCTCTGGAGGGGGCTGGGAAGTCTGGCCTCCCTCTTTCTGTTGCAGGGCTGCCTGCAGTGCAGCATCTGTATCCTCCAGTTTCCCTTCTGTCTGCACTAGTTGCTTGTGCAGTGCTACCATCAATGTAGCTACCTCTTGGTCTTGCCTTTGCTGAGCAACCTCATCTGTTTGGGGGTGAATGGTTGCTGGGAGCTTTACCTTCTTTCTTAGGGCTGCAAGATCTACGTCTCTTATCTTCAGCAGTGATTGTATGGCTTTTGGATCCTTGGGGTCATGCCCAAGCTCTATAATTATGTCCTCCAAAGACTTGATCCTGTTGTCTTTGGCCAGGGAGGATGCCTTCTCCAACTCAAGTTGGGCAGCTGTATTATTTAGGTTGTTTTCCAACCTATTAGCCAACATTGTTTTGTCTGCCAATGTTGCATAGTCCATCTCACCCGTTTGCTTGTGAAGCTCTATTTGGTCCATAGGGTGGATGTCCTTTGCAAGAACCTCAAGGTTGGTTCTTATATAGTCTGCAGCTGACTGTGGCTGCAGCATGGTGGGCATGGAATGACTCATGGTCATTTTACCTTCTGTGATGTCATAGGCTGACATAAGCCTTTGTTGATTGGTGGGGGCCATCTTCAGCAATTGGTTGTAGATTTGGAGCCTGAGTGGCTCATTTCTCCTCTTGATCTCAATAAGTTGTTGCTTGATGCGTGCCTATGTTCTCCTTTGATGGCTTGAGGAGCTGACCTCTCCTCCGATAGTTCTCTCTTGTTCCTGCTCAAAGGAACTAGCAGATGCCTCCATACTTGGTGGGCCCATTCCCAACGATTGCCCCATAGGCATTTCTTCCTCAGAGAGGGGATTTAATCTCTGCCTTTTCTCCCCTTGATTTGTTGACGTGGTGAGGGGAGTCTCCTGTTCTCTATCCCTCTTCTTTCCCTTTTCCTCCCTTTGTGGAGTTTGAAGCACTAAGGCCTCCACTGCCTTTTCTTGCCCAGAAGGCATTTTCTCTTGAGCCTGTTGCTCAGTTGGTGTTGGGGCTTCAGCCATTTGCTCTTGCTACATAGGCTTCCCTTCTTCTTGATGTTCTTCTTGCTTTTCAACCTCCTTTTCCACTTGTTGTTCCATTTGATGCTCTGTCCTAGGAGATGGTTGTTCCTTCTCCACCTGCTTGCCTTTATCTTTGTTTGATTCGCGTTGGGCAATTCCGGCTGCCTACTGCTGGGCTATGGAAGATGAGGCAGCTGCTCCAATTTTCTTTTGACAGGAGGAAGAAACCTACCCACAAGTTTCCAAGTCAGCCTCTTTTTCAAGATTCCTTGCTTCTCTTCGTAGCATTTCTTCTTTACCAATTGGCTCTTCTAAGGTGCCTTCCTTCCAGCTTAGGGCATTGGCATACTGCTCAATATGAGGCAGTTTCACATGAGCATAGCCACCCGATTTGTATTTTATCCTCCTAAGGGAAATGAAGTGATTAGGGTCATAAGGCACCCATTCCAAACTGGTTTTAAGTCTGAGGGTCTCTAGGATCCTATCAGCTTCCTTCCATCCTTCCTCCTTTTTATTGTACAAAAAAGGCCCTAGCTGATTTCTGACCTTCAGTTGCACTTTCTTATTTTTGCTTTGGAAATGGACAAAGTCTGCATTTCCAAACTGCCTAAAGTACTCTAGGGCAAAGAGTCTCATAGGGAAATATTTTGGCAACCTATAGGGATTCAATTCACACCCATATACTCTGATTATTGTGTGGTGCTGGTAAAAGTACCAATCACCAATGTTGTAGGCCTTTGAGAGTTGAAGAATTCTTTGCATTTCCTCTGTCAATCTGGGAGGAGGGACACCCAATAACAAGGTCATAGCTGGATGGATGAAAAGGTCAATGAATTCACAGTAGGTGTAAGGTGAATAAGGTAGAATATGGCAGATTGAAGACCAAAACACAACAGACCTTGGGCTTCCCTGGGCATCAAGCTTTTTGAGAGGGATAGGGAAGGCATCAGGATGATAAAACAAGAATAAATGATATATGTACCTGGTGTATTTAAACACCTTTTCCCTTTCTAGATTCATTAATTGCTCATGAATCTTATTGGCAATAAAAGTGGCAAAATCATAATGTATGACAGGAGGCATTCCTGGGGAGAAAATGGACAGCATGACCATAATGGTTTCATCCAGATCCTCATATGACCCATAACCGAGGATGTAACTGATCAACACCACCAGCATTTTGCCCAGCTCATTGAGATAATGATATGCTATGGGAAGGGCAATGCTCATAGATTGATATTGAGGCTGAATAAACAACTCATTAATTCTGGCAATCTAATCATTGGACAACTTGCCCCCTTTCATTATCAAGCCATGGATGGAGAGAGGAGTTAGGGGTTTTGTGGTCTGAAAGTGCAGCATTTCATTGATGGCCTCAGGGGTGATATGGAACAATAATGAGCCTGAAGGGCTGAGGACGGCTGTCTGACAAGGGTCATAGCTCGACCTGCATTGATTTATCAAGTCTGGGAGGACATTGACTTGAGGGAGGTTGTAAATGGGTATGTGGGAGTCCCAAATTCCTAGGGTATCAGCCCCACTGAGATATTGGGCCTTTAACTCATTCAGCAGGTGAACATTGAATTTGGCTGTCATGGCCATGGAGTCTAACATTTGGTAATCTCTATCACCCAAGGCTTTCCAATCTAGCTCTCCGTGTGGGGCGTTCAGAGGCTGAACATTCGGGGCTACTGGTGTTTCCATGGCTAGGTAGTACTTGTGAGTTTGTACTGAAAACTGGCTTTAGTGGGCAGGAGAGCACAGAGGGCTAATTTTGCAGAAGTAAAGCCAATTGTAAAGGCAAATGAGGCAACTATGGTGACAAATGGCGTAGAATGCTCAAAGGTAGTTAATTTAGGGATTGCAGGGACTGGCAACTTTGTCTTTCCAGTGAATTGATGCCTTTCAGGTTTTTAGTCCACGAATGCACGGACAAAGTGGGAATTCAGGAAAAGGTGACTGTATATGGGTTGAGCAGGTGAATTTCGACCCTGCAACTGTGAAGGAGTGCTGGTTTACCGGGAATTTACTGGTAAATTGGTTGTAATTACTCTTGTTAATTGAGTGTTGTAGAATTATGGACAGAAGCAAGCCTTGAGGGGATTCTTTGGGAAAATACCTGGTGAATTGCCGGCAATGATCGCAAATGCAGGCGGGTGGGAGGCAGCAGCGTCCTTTAGGTTGATTTTTGCAGGTTGGCGATAGGTGGTCATAAATTACATGCAGAGGAGAGCAATAGTTCAATTTGCAAAAGTGAGGAAAAACACGAAAATTGGCTAAAATATGGACTTTTTGGGTATTTGGTGCGCTTTTTGGATGACGTCAGCATGACGTCATCAGGTGGGTTAGGGTCGGGTGACGTCAGCATGACGTCATCAGGTGACATGGCAGTCTATGAGTGGTCCATGGGGATTGAACAAGTGACGGACACGTAGGAGCACTGGCGGTCTGGGTGCTAACAAGGTGCCAAGTGGAAGTTACGTGGGCGGGCGTGGCGCTGGCGTGGGCAGGCGGTATAGTTGAGCGGTAAGTGGGTTTTCTTGGACCGCCTTCTATACGGTCGCGGTATTGTCAGAAGGCGACCCGAGAAAATCTGGGGGTGACGCGTGGCAGAGGCCTGACGTCACCCTCTGACAGTTTCTCGGAAGGTATCTTTTGGTCATGGAGGCCCGCCCGATATCATGTGGGTTGTCGAATGGGAAAGCCCAAATCCGACGGTCGACGGATCAATAACATGCGCGGGCAATACGAAGTTCGGGGAGGAATAAAATATCATTATTTCTTTAACTGCGGGCCCGACAGAAACGTTATAAAAGTGGGTTTTTCTGGTTTTTTTCAAGGTTTATTTGCAAAATGGGTTTAAGGTTATTAATCCGAGCAAATCTCGGATTAATCCCAGGATTAATTCTTTGGCACTCTTTGGGTTGCACTCAAATGTTTTAGTGCTTGAAGACCTTCAAAATCATACATAGAGCTATAATTCTCGGGGGAGGGGATACTTAGATTTTTTGGGTTTTTTGCCAAGTTTTATATAGTAATAGGGGAATAGGGGGTATGGGGAGCTAAATAGTAATAAGTTAGTAGTTAATATGAGTGAAAGAGGTGGATGGGGGGCGAATACTAAGTTTTTATGAAATCAACTTAGTTTTTAGGAAGTAGATCAAAATGAAAAGAATATTTGCACAAGAAATGTGGTTTTTAAAGAAACTTAGAACCAACAAAAGACTTTGATTTTCTTTGTGTACATGGGTGGCATAGGGCTGTTAGTCATGAATATGATAGGGGGTGATCTGGAAGTTAGACATGCTTCATTAAGTTCTGTAAGACTGCTGAAAATAGGCAATTTGTACTGGCACTATGTTTTTTTGCCTTTGCTTTAGGCCAGTGCAATGCCATGAACCAAACTTTTCTGAAACCCCCTCTACCTACCCACTCTATTGCCTAGCATTTTTTGTTACTCCAAGGAGGGCACACTTAGATTTGCAAACCCTTTGTGCCTTTTCTTTTCCTTTGGCTTTTCATTTGATTCTCTATCTAAAGCTACCCTTATTGCTTCCAAGGCCGCAAATTAAGCACTTGGGAACCTTTTTCCTCTACCTATCTACTTTACCTGCCAAGATTGAGCTGTTTGGATAGGTTTATTTCTCTAATCTATAACAAAAATTGAAACATGGCATGACCCAGCTTAGGCTGTTAGATCACCCATCCAGAAGTAGGGCAGCATCAACCAAAACAAGTATATTTTTTCCACAAGAATATGAGATCTTGGTATCACCAAAGTAGATCATATTGGCACTTCCCTTGCCAATCATGAAAAATGAAACCTATTGGTATAGGTAGCTAACAGATTCCAAGGATGCGGATGAGGATGAGGAGGAATGGGTACCGGACAAGGGCACAGACAACTAATTTGTTATAATTGTGGAGGACCAAGGCACTACGCTTGCGATTGTACCAACCAACGAGAATATCTTCTCTGTACTGTGAGTAGTTTGATCATGAAATGGTAGATTGCCGAGTGCTGATCACAAAAATGTGTGAGAAAGGGGTGCTACAACCTATACCAATGTAGAATATTCAAATAATGAGGTATGAACCGCATGAAGAAGACCCAAACATAAACATGGTGCTCAGAAGTGGCATGACCATAGCAGAAGATATGGGAAAGCAACCCAAGGGAGATACATGGGTTTGCAAGGCTCCTACGAAGGAACGTGAGTTTGACTTGGAGCGTGCAAGGGAAACATTTAAGGAAGCTAAGAAGAGCTTCATGGAGGCCTCTGCTTTAGGTAGTAAGGATCAACAAGAGCTAAGAATGGATCCTTCTATGCTTACTACCTTTTCAGAGACATGTATGAAGCTGCTACATGATGATAAGGTAGTTAAAGGATTACAGGAGTTGATAGCAAGGTGTGCACAGTTAGGAGAACTGCACGTAGTTCGAAATCTGGGGAGGCATGCACTACGTACCAGGAGGTAAATGAGATTGACAGGGCAAACTGGCGAGTATGAAATGTATCAGATGATCTTAGACTTGGGTTCAGATGCAAATGTGTCATCAAAATAGACATGGGAACGCATGGGTAGGACCATGTTGCAATGGTCTCCTATTCAATTACGGATGGCGAACCAACAAAAAAATTTGCCCATGGAAACATTGCAATGGGTAACAGTGGATATTGAAGGTGCGAGCACATAGAACGACTTTGAAGTAATAGAGATTGTGGATGGCAGTAATCCTTACCCCACGTTGTTAGGAATAGACTGGGCCACGGATATGAGTGGAGTCGTCAACCTAAAGAAGTGGAAAATGGTTTTTGAGAAAAATTCCCTACACGTAGTCATTCCGCTCAATCCGGCCAAAGGGGTGCCCTACACAGAACTTGTGCACGAGGATGACAGTGATGATGAGATGGATTGCATATATCAGATAACGATGCAAAACTAGGATTGAGTGAACCCAAATGAAGATGGGTGAATCTCATGGGAACGTGACAGTTCCTATACTTTGGATTCAAATGAAATAGAACACTGGTAGAACCGATTGCACAAAGTTACAACGCTGAACTGCAACATGATGATTTGATCACTATGACGTGTGACGATAGAAGCAAGGGAATTTCCAACAGATGATACGGTAACAAGAAATGATAGATGCTTAGACGCAGTTGAAAGTACCGTGACGGAATGGCAGTAGTGGGGTTCGCTCGAATGGGGGTTGCACATGACACCCGCATGACAGGGGCATATACATCAAAAGAATATCAGAAATTGGCACGAATTCTGGCGGGTTGGTGGAAAAAAATAGAACAGCTTGCAAGCATGCCTTCACTGATGGGAGCGGCCTGTTCAGCCACGCAGCAGTATTACAATAGTAGGCCTAAAAGGATGCATTGGAGGAAAAGAAGGATCACACTACCAAGCACGAGGAAAAGAGCACCCGCTAAGATACATGAAGTCATGAATAAGGGTTAACAGATACAATGTAGGAAAAGGGACATGCATACCCCAGTGAACAGTCGAGCATATACGATGATATGCAAGAACTTGGCTGCGAAGTCGAGTCTATGGCTGCAGAGTCATATAAGAACTGAGGTCCTTGAAGAACCCCCACAGACAGCCGTGAACATAGCAATGTCGGTGCTGAGAACAACTCTCGATGTCCAGACAGAAGAAATCATAAAATAGTGCGATGAGGAGCATGTAAGCATCCAGGAAGCTATTCGGCGAGGGAATGTGCAACTTCACAAACTGGAAAGAAATAAGGTACTACTCCAAATGAAGAATATGGTGCTGGATGCAGAGATTAAGCAGCTGGAAAAGGTAGTAAAGAAGGAATTTCTCAATTAAAAGCCTGGAAAGTTACAGCTAGATGCGCGCAAACCCAAGGATGAATTGCAGGTTATGACTGCACAGTAATCAGTCGAATGTTGTGGTTAGGGCAGCACCTCACACTTAAGGGAGATCGAGAGAGCACGCCGCATCCAACAGTGTACGTAGCAGCAACAATATAGATCGTGTCATTGGGTGCTGGCCAAGATGTGCTAGCAGTGCACCAAGGGGGTGCAACCACTTGACTAGCCAAAAAGGAGACAGCCTCAGCGCTCTAGATAGTTGAAAGAGAGCACAGGACTACAAAATAGTCTATTAGGAGGCTGAGCGACCACAAGGGTGCATGCAGGGGCAGTATATCACAAGGGTTGCAGAAGCGCAGGAGGGGCTATGCTACTATGCAAATAGACAAGGAAGTGATCGTTGGTGTCACTGTTCATGACAAGACATCTGAGTTAAGGTGAAAAGGAGTGGGTGGTGTGCATTTAAGACATAAAGTCAAAATTAGATTTAAAATGATCTATCGACTGTATCACATTAATGAGCCCAAATATGGAGGGACAATCGAATTTGAAATTCATCGGGCCTATAAATCACAAATGGCCCCACCCAAGTAACCCTCAGCATTTTATGAAAAAAGTTGTTGCGTTATCAAGCAGACAAGTACCCGATGAATGAGGAAGTCGTCAGAGCAAGTCCATGGTTTGAAGTGTTGTTGAAGGATACATAGGAAGCCCTAATCAAAATCATGTCAACAATAAAGGGAGCCATGCAGAGTCCTACGCCATCGGTAGGGGATGCACCAGAAATCCCTAAGTTGCCCTGCACACCAAGGCCCAAGAAGGACCCGTAGGTAGCTAGACCAATCCGTATGTCTCCGTGAAATCTGTGGTTCGGCAAACTCTCAATGGAAGAAAAGGGAAAAACTGTTAATATTGAGAGCAACAATGAGGAAGAGGATCAACCAACCTTTCTCGAAGAAATGAGAGAAGACATCCAGCCAATATGTGCCACGACAAAACTTCCCAAGTATGTCCGTCCACGAAAAGGTGGGTGAAGGTACCTAAAGATTTGGATGTCATTAAAAGGACACTTAACACCCTGTCCCTCCCAAGGGGATTTTGTTTGAAGGAGTGGTTGTGGGCCACATACCCACTATGAAGTTTGAAGACTGGGACCTTACAGATAGTGAGAAGTTTCTTCATTTGGAAACTAGCGAAATGATGGAACAAAGCATAGAGGGGGCCGTTACAACATTGCAGCCGTGGACATGGCTGCATGGTGTGGAGGAGGCAAGGCTACTCAACCTCCTATCAATTCCACATTTTCATCGAGCCCCAATCACGATATTTGTCATCAGGTTACTACTTTGCCTGGTACACGATGGGTACTTATGGATCAAAGAGCCTATTCCTATCATGACAGAGCTCATTCAAAGGATTTCTCAGCTTCCCTATGAAGGAAGGGACCCCATGGAAATAGTTGGCATAGGTGGAGACTTGACGATTGCGGAGGCCATGAAAAAGAAATATAAGTTGGAGAAAAAGTAGAGAGGGTACGTTATCACTAGTATTCAGGACAAAGGGGTCCGTGTTGCTACCCAGTTGTTGGTAGGAAAGGTGATGAGAAATGTCAGGGTAATGATGTACCAGTAATGGTCATTGTGCTCATCGAACAATGCGCGGAAGGGGTACAGTTCAATTGAACACCGTTTCTCTACGACGAGTTCCTAACGAACTGCAGGGAGGCCCAAGAGCAAGGTAAGACCTTCCACTACGCTTGGTTTCTCTTATCCATCTTATTGGTTACAAGTGAATTTCCTGAGGATAGTCAGTTTCCTCCCCTTGATCAAGATTGTCCAGAGGCAACAAAATACGCATCACTATGGGTGACAAAGGATGCTACAAGAATCCGAGAAACCAAGATCTTCTGGATACTGATGGAGGCGAGCAAACAACTGTGGATTAACAACCAACTAAGCCTATCCACCTCGGTATATGACAGTGTTAAGAGTTTTTAAAACTTTAAAGTGGATATGCACCATGTGTATATCAAGGCACGGAAGGATCCATAACAAAAGTGGACCACTCTCCCCTTCATTGTAATAGATGATGTTGTCTTCACAGTGCTCGACACATGGCCACCAGAATGGCACACACCAGATGCAGTGGTGTGTGATGAAATAGAGACTCAAAAATAGAAGGCAACCGCTAAATTTCTAGCACAATAGGCGTAGAACGAACAACTAGCTGAAGAGGTACAGGCATCTCGGGAGGTAGTGAAGGCTGCTACCGAAAAAGAAGCAATAGGAGGGACTGCTATGACAGAAAAAGAAAGAGGACCAAACATGACTAAAGGGTAGGGGACAGATGGTACAACGGAAGGTTCGGACCTAAGCACCACCTCTACACCCTTAAAATGACCACGTGCAATAGAACGAACAGGCCCACGAAAGAATACCAAGGATTCCAAGTTGGATGGGGAGCCTATCGCACTAACCGAGGGTGACATATGTGACATTGGTGATATAGCTCGCGAAGTGACCAGGGAGGTGCTCTAGGAGGCAATGACGGAGCACCAGATTGTATTGGGGGCACTCAGGATGCAACTTCAAGAACTTCAACTATAGTCTCCACAGCCAGGAATGGTAGCTGTCTACGGGGCTATGGGTACATCAGCAACCGAGTAGTTGTTGTAGGCCAAAATGGCTAATAATGTCACACTGCCATAAGGAGCAATGACAATAGATAACACGGAGGATAGAGTCACAGTAGGACGGCTCAAAGGACTTGGCTTAAACTTGGTTGCCCTCCCACGAGAAATCGTATACCAACTACAGGATAGAGCAATGGCGGAACTCCACACTAGGGAATGGCACGCAGTATAGATGCTCAATGAACAATGAATCAACATCAAGCAGATGAGCCTCCAATGTGATGAAGCAATAGCATAGACTCGATAGTTGTGTTTCCGGGAAAACTAGTGCCTTTTCGATCTGCTAGTCCCACAAGGATTGGCAACTATCCTAGAAACAAACAATCGAAGCAATTTGTGATTTCCTCTATGTATGATAGATAAGAGAGAAGTAAAAGGACCAACCTCGATCTTCTGCTTGACTCCTTGCTTGAGTTCTCTCCCCCTTGATAGAGCATTCTTCTCCTCTCCTAATTGTCCTGCTTAGAGAATACCTGTAGAAACAAAGTAAGAAAACACCATCAAAGCATCTTGATCTATTATATCATAAACATTGCAGAATCAGGAATACAATAAACATACAATGGCATTCACAAATAAGAAGATTCACAGGTACACGATTCTATGGAGGAAAACTCAAAGAAATTTATTAAAATAGAAGGGAGAATTACAACCCAGCTGTTTGATCTCTTTGATACTCGTCATCAGACATATGATCATGCCTGTATAGGTACTATCATGGGTAACCTGTCCACTGGATGTCAATATGGAACTATTTATCCTGACTATGCAATTAGTCTGACAGATACTCATCTAAAAGATTGTTGGAAATTATTATCTGGTGTCCAAGGATTAACAATGGCAGAAGAAAGTGAATATCTTTCTTTGATAGGTCAAGCCTCCTTTCAGTTGACAAACACTGCACATCCTAAACTGAAACAGCCTGTCTTGAAAGACTGTGTAACCGTTGGTCTGTCAAATGCCCAAGTAGAAGGTGTCCTATATGATCAAGAAGAATTGCCTAGTAATTGGTACTTCCAATACAAAGCAATAAATGACACCCACAAACCTGAACTGAAAACTAAACGAGTAACTATCAATGATGGTCAAGTGAAGTTAATTCCACCAAGGCCACAAGTTCCTCGTCCTGTCACCAGGCCAAAGAAATATGTGTTTCCTGTTGATCCTGCTACACTTGCCTCTAGTAGTCAAGCTATTCCAACTCTCCAAGAAATTCAAGATCCTGTATATTCTTCTGAGCTAGTTTCAGAACCTGTATTATCATCCAATGAATTGTATATACCTGAACATAAACCTTTTTTACCAGTTGTACAAAAAATGCACCGTACTCATACTTATGTTCCTGTTGATGAATGGAATTATGCAAATCATCGTTTTGTAAAAGGTGGGAAATGGCCGCCTAGGACAAAGTTTTGCACCACTTCTTCATCATCCAAACAACCTGCAACTCGTGCTGATTGTGCTCCCTTAATAGAGCATAATTCACAGAATCAAAATGATCTTGATCAAGTCTATCAAATTGGGAATTATTTAACTACCTGGACAGCCCATGCAGAAGAAGTATTAGATGATTTGGGTTGTCAATCAGAACAAATCTTAGCGAACCTTAGGCTCCTCCAGTCTGAACAAGATGCTGACAGACAGAGACGAGCTGAAAAAGAAAAGCGTAGAAAAGCTAAGAAGAAAAGAGCTGCAATGCCTCCTCAGTTTTCTAGAACCATGGAAGTTCCTGAAAAATGGGATGATACTGAATCCCAAGAAGAAGATCAAGAAGACCATGAAAATAGAGCCGAGTCAAGTACTAGCCAAGTCAGTTTTGTAAAACCTCAAGCTAAAAGTCTTCCGACCTTTAAGAATAAAACTGAACTTGCTACTTTTGAAAATGCTGCTACATTATTTCCTTCATTTATTAAACCATCTCTACAAAAAGCCAACAGACAGTCAGAACCAAAATATCCTCGTTTGGAAGAAGATTTATTCGCTGCAAATATGTCTGGATATGTTTTAGATCTGGATAAGTCTAAAAATCCTGCAAATTCCATAAGGATATGGATAGGTGCGCTCTATCAGATGCAAGTAGTCTCCAAATATGATAATTTTTCTATCTTTTTACTTGCTGAAAAGCGTATGGTTGGTATTGTTTGGGATTGGTGGTTTTCTGCTACCCCAGAAGAAAGACAAAATGTTGCTTTATCTGGTTTAGCCACATTAGAAGTACTGTTGCTCACACAATTTGTTCCTGAGCCAACTGATGAAGTCAGACAGCTTTTAACTGATCTTTCCCGTATGGAATGCAAAGATCTTAAAGATCTTGAAAGTTTTGGTCATGAATATATGGGAAAAGTTTTTAAAGCTAAGTTGAATAATGATTTCAGTCAAAAAGTTTACTTTCTCTCTAAGCTCCCAGGAAACCTTGGTGATATGATTTCTAAAGATTTAGATAATCAAGGGAAACGAATAGATCAGATCTACTGGGTGGATCTTCTATTTAGAGCTAAAGAAAAGGTAAAATATTTATGTTGGCAGAAACAAGCCAGTACTGTCACTCCAAATTTAAATGTTTGCCGTGAAGTTTTACCCTGGACTCCTTTCAAAAAAGGAAGATCTAAGCGATCAAAAAGATATGGCAAATACAAACCAAAAAGAGTGAGTAATCCAAGAAAGCCGTTTAGAAGATATAGTTATGTCAAGCGTAGAAGGCAGCAAAGGAATGATGACAAAGATCGTTGTTATATCTGCAAACAAGAAGGTCATTTTGCTAGAAAATGTCCTAAAAGCATTTCTGGAAAAATGAAAGCATGTTTTGATATAGAAGAGTTTGCTGATGAATGGTCTGTTGTTGAATCTCAAGATGATGTTTCTGATGTCTATATTCTTACTGATGCCTCTGATTCAGAGCCTGATCTACCAGTTGAATATAGTCAAAAAATGAATGTTCATGCTTCCACTTCTCACGAAGATGATTGGGAAGATGATCCTCATTATAGTGATTTGTCTGACACTGATGAATATGTTGAATCCTCTTCAGACATTTCCGAGACTGAGACACTTCTCTCTATTGACACTGTGAATTCCCAACCCCGTTTTCCTTCATTGTCTCCTCAACCACTGGTGAATTCCCTTTGTCCTTATCCAAAAACAGTCTCCCAGTCTCCTGCACTTTCTGTAAATAATCCTGCTTTAGATGAATCTACTCCTTTTCATAAGAAAATGATAAAAACAAACCAGCTTTTGTATATTCCAGTAGAAATTCAAGTTCGACGTGATTGGATTAGTGTCGATGCCTTCATCGATACTGGTGGTTCCAATAACCTTGCCCGTCCGTCATTATTTAAAGGTTTATGGAAACCTTTGCAGCATATCATTGTTTCTGAGACCATTGGTGGTTCGGTCAACCTTACCCACTATGTTGATAATGTTTCTATGAAGTTGGGGGGGGTTATTGTTAAAATCTCTGCAGTACAACACTACGACAATTCTGCTAGTTTATTTTTGGGAATGCCTTTTATCAATTCAGTATTGCCAGTTACAATCAGCGAAGATAAAATTATCTTCAATGTCAAAAAGAAAGCAATATCAGTTCCCCGATTAAATATTGCAGATTCAGAAGTTCGCAAGAGCCCGAGCCAAAAGAAAATTGACTCTAAAAAGCCTAAGAAAATATCTCGTGACTGGATTGAAGTTTTACAGCTATATGAAGCGAAAGCTCAGTCAACTCTAAAGGCTAATAGAGATCAAAATTGGTCTACTGCACAAAATGAAATTTTTGATCATTTGTTGAAATGTTGTTCTACAAATCCACAGGCTTTTTGGACTACAGCCAGTCCAAAACAAGAAATCATTACTCTTCATGATAACGGAGTAACAGGTAAATTAATTCCTTGTACTCCTGCTGAAGAAAATGAAATGAGAAAGCAGATCCAAGAGTTATTAGATCTTCAATTAATTGAAAGAAGTGAATCTCACTATTCCTGCTCTGCATTTCTGGTTCGAAATCATTCTGAAATAGTTCGTGGCAAAGACAGAATGGTAATCAATTATAAGCCTCTTAATGCAATAACTAAGAGCTTTAATTATCCATTGCCAAGACAAGAGACTATCATGCGTAAAATACATGGTAGTAAGATTTTTAGTAAGTTTGATTTGAAATCAGGATACTATCAGATTCAGATTGCTGAAGAAGATCGGCACAAGACAGCTTTCACATGCCCCGTTGGTTTTTATCAGTGGAAAGTCGTTCCATTTGGTTTGAAGAATGCCCCTGCATTTTTTCAAAGAAGAATGGATCATATTTTTGGTAAATATGATTTTATCATTGTATATATTGATGACATTCTTGTACATAGCAGTGATTTAGAATCCCATCTTAAACATTTGCATATATTTTTAGAGGAAGTAAAGAATCATGGTTTGGTTCTTTCAGAAAAGAAAATGGTTTTATTCCAAGACCATATAGAATTCCTCGGTATTCAAATGCAAGACGGTAAAATTCAGATGCAGCCTCACTCACTCGTTAAGTTATCTGAGTTTCCCGATCGTCTTGTTGACAAAAAGATGATTCAAAGGTTTTTGGGTATTCTAAACTATGTTCATAAATATATTCCGGATTTATCTGAAAAGACAGCCCCTATTAGACACTTTATTAATGGTGGCTGGTCTCCTGAAGCTACTGTTGCAGTACAGAATCTTAAAGCTATATGTCAGAAGCTTCCATCTTTAAAACCTCCTGGAAATGGATTTCTAATCCTACAGACAGATGCTTCTGATAACTTTTGGTCAGCTACATTATTAGAAAGGGTTACCATTGAAAATAAGGTGGAAGAAGTTTTATGTGCTTATGCCTCTGGTGAATTCTCTAAACATCAGAAGGAATACTTTCCCGCCGAAAAAGAAACCCTTGCCATATTCAATGGAATTCAGAAATTTGAACTCTATTTAGCCCCTGCTAAGTTCCTCATTAGAACTGATTCCATGAATTTCAAATATTTCCTCAATGCCAAAATAGATAAACAATTAGCTCGAGGAAGGTTATTAGCATGGCAGATGTGGTTTCAGATGTATGAATTTGATGTAGAATGGATACCCGGAAATTCTAACTTTTTGGCTGATGCATTGACCAGGGAGATGAATAAAGCTTTTGGTATGGTCTCAAGACCTAGTCCTTTCTATCTGGATGAAGAAGATTCTCTCATCACCTTTGTTAAACGTTGGAGAATTCTGCAACAAATTGCTGGTGATCTCTGTGATGAGATCAAAAAGATTGTTGGTCTACGGATTCGCCGCAATCAGTGGATACAAAACTGCCAAGCCTGGCAAGCAAAGAATATTGGTCCATTTCTAGGTTTAGACGAAGAATTGGTTAAAGTCTATCCCTTACCCAATATGAAAGTCAAGATCTATTTCAAGACATTAGATGACTTTTGGACCAAGGTTTACACTGATCAAGCAATCCATGTTTTAAAAGTTTTAAATTATTATCAGATAATAGGTGTTGTAGATTTTGCACTCTCTGTATATAACTCTGCCAAGATGTTAGAGCTTGCAGAAATAAATATGTGTGAAAAAGTGCAAAGGTTCCTTATTTCACTACGTATCTCTGATCTGTTCGAAGAAATGGATGCCGCCTTCCTACAACGAGTTGATGAAAATTTTCAATCAACTGATTCATTCCCTCAGTATGAATTATTTCAACCATTTGCTGATTGGGAAATGAAAGACGGTAAATGTCAAAAGAAGATTGTAATTAGAGCTTCACAGTGTGTTGAACGAACAGTTCAATATCTCAGAACTTACACTTCTCCATGGGATCACTACAGTATTGAATTCAGAGTCCCTCTTCCTCAAAATCCATTTGATCAGATGTATACTTCTGTTCAGTTAGAAGGTCCTAATCTTGTTGATAATCCAGACTTGATTCGTAAAATTACTTCGTGGCTAAAGGAGTTTCCAAAGCTATTCTTAGCAGAGACAATCTCTATGATCAAAACTCTTGATCAATTGCAAGTCACTAAGCCTGCATTCGAAATCTGGATCAATACGAAGAATTTTATTACTATGAAGATTCTTCATGGTAATTGGTCAGAAGATGTAGCCTTTCTGATCCTCCCAGCATCAAAGCCCTCTTCACCTCATGAAAAGCAAGATCACCCAACAATACAATGCTTCTTCTCAAAGAAAAACTATCAGCACTTCCTTACAAATTACAAAATTCCAACCTCTAGATCTCTCAGATGAGGGATCCATTTATAGATGTTTGCAAGGGTCTGAGTCATCTATGGTTTTTTTATTAGTGTCATTCCACTCATAATTCTTGGTTCCACTTCGAGATTTCTTGGATCTCTTACTCATCTTTGCAAGAATTCAGAGAGGCAACTGTCATAGAGGAAGTTTGTAGAAGATTCCATGAGCATCCACTTAGCAAACTGTCTTGGACATTTGTCCATCCTCGCTCATCACACCATACAAAAGACTCCATTAATATGCATCAGACCTGGCTAGTGTAGTAGTTAGTATGCATTGCACCCTGATAGTGGAGTAGTCAGTATGGTCCTGTTTTGGCTAGTTTTGAGTGGTTTTTCAGGTGGAACTTTTGGGGAATAATGTAATCAGTTGACCATGATCCTTTAGAGTATGAAACAACACTTTTAGCGGTTAAAGAGCCATTGGTTTATCGACATATAAGATTGGGGTTGAAGTGCCCAAATATGTCTATAAGAGTAGCCCCCTAAAGCATGAAGTCGTAAATCTTTTAATGTCGGGTGAAATTCTTTATCATGAGGATATGAGGTATTCGAACTAGAAGGTGACCTGTATAATACAATACATCATCATTATATTATTTTCATAATCTAGCTGAGGAAGGCATTCCCATGCTCAGCCTTATAAATTCATTTCATGTACATAGGATAGATAATCATCTGCAGTTGCAGACTGGAGAGTCATCATCTCTGGCTTAGATGACCATCTGTGAAACTTCTGTGTACATTTGATGTCTTTATATTCCTGAATATAGCGTAGCTTAGATGGATGAAACTAGATTCGGGGTCTTCAAAATCATTCAATTTTTGCTCGATGTACAAGTTGGTCCATGTGAAGAGATGTTCTGAAGTCGAACATGGAAAGACATCACCTGATTACTAGCCAATAATGTAAGCTGTTAACAGGCATGAGAGGAATCACCGATAATGATAATGACCCTCAAGGTACTACAGTACAATTCACGTGGTATGAATATATGATCCAATTTCTAACACCAAGCAAATCTTTCGGTCAAAGGCCATTGATGTAAACCTGTCACCGGAAGTGAGAAACTTGCCATTGCGGCATGCAAGTTTCAAAGTACTGAAAGGGTTGTTTCGAAGTCAACTTCTTGGAAAATGAGCTGATGTCGACAAGAAGTGACCCATTGTAGGAGCCTTAATGTATCCCACATCTACGACATGAAACAAAACAAATGATTTTCTAGAGGTGAAAACGATCTGATGATACAAGGTTCAGGAATCGCGGTCATGAAAAATGGAGGGTGAAGCTATTGCAGTGGATGAGGCATCAACTGGATGGTGAATTCTCTTAATGACTTCTCTTGAATAGATCAGTGTCACTGAGATGGATTGGTAGCGTTAACCCCAAAATATGGATGGTATGAAGGACCAATGATGATATGGCCGGTGAACGGAATAACCCAACCTAACTAAATCATGGTGATGGAGTGAAAGTGTCATGTTCAAGAGTGACCTGCTACCAATAAAATTCTTCAAGTTTTCTTCCTTTTTTCCCCAGTCATTGCTAACCAATACCTTTTTACTTCTGCAAGCTTGAGTAGGATAACATATGCTTGTTCTATAATTTGTCCTTTGGGCAAACCTGTCGCTATGTTTTAGTGAGTCTAGCGACAGTGAAACTCGTTCTCGTCTGGGTGGACAAGTTTGTTGCTATTGTTTTAATGATTTTAACGACAAGGATAACTTAGTCCTTTTCATGTTTAGAGAGTTGGAAAAGGTACAGAAAGGAAACTCCAACAGTTATTTTTTGTAGCATAATCCCTTAAGTCTGAAAAAGAATAAAATAATATGAAAGGGATGAGTTTTTGATAACTTTAGTGAGCCAGAAAGACAAGCGCTCAAACTTTTTCATGAGATAATCCCTCAGGTCCAAAAATTTTAAAATATACAGGAGGGATGGAACTTTCAATCACTTTAGCGATCTGGAAACGCCAATATCTCGAACCTCTTTTCATATTTAACGAGTCTGAAAAGAGTTAAAAGAAGACTCGTTTTTTGAGGAACGAGTGGCATTTACGGTAGCAATTGGTTGTGAGTGAGCTTGGAACTTCTCAAAATATGGTGATGTGAATAGGTTGGCTAATAAGACCACTCGTCGTAGCTGTTCCTTAAAAAGGTAAACAATCAAGTGGAAGCGTATGATCGGCCAAAAAGATAGAGGTGATGGCAAGAACGCAACCAAGGCTCAAAAGGTTGATAGTAGGGCAATCACAAAGGTTATTTACCGAACGTGGATTCATTTTTTAACTAGCTTGAGCCGAGGGGAACTATGCTTAGTGGTAGGTTTGTTTCTTAATGAGCTTGAACCATGCGACAACATTGCTCAGTGGTAGGTTTATTTTTTAACGAGCTTGAACCATGCAATAACATGACTCAGTGGTAGGTTTATTTTTTAACGAGCTTGATCCATGCGATAACATTGCTCTGTTTTTGTTTTTCTTTTTATGCAAGCTAGAAATGACAAGACTAAAAAAGCTAGAAAACACAAAACTAAAAGGCTAAGGAACTACTGAGGTTAGGTAGGATGGTTTTGTCAGCGGTTAGACAAAACACTTCCATTTCTCCATCCGTAGTGTAGACGAAGGTGAATGGTGTGTCAGACCAATCACCTAACCTAAGGAGCTAAAAAGCTAAAAATCTAAAAAAAATCTAAAAAAGATAAAAGGCTAAAAGGCTAGAAAATGAGATTGAAAAAGGTTTGCATGCCCCCAGCATGGTGAAAAGGAAATTCTCCAATAACCATATGGAAATCACTATGGTTAAGCAAGATGGTTTTGTCAACGGTTACACAAAACATTTCCTTTGCTTTGTCCATAGTGTAGAAAAAGGTGAATGGTGTGTCAAACCAATCACTTAACTTACAAGGAAATTCATATGGTAGGATGGTTTTGTCAGCGGTTAGACAAAACACTTCCTGGGTTTCATCCATATAGTGGACAAAGGTGAATGGTGTCTTAGACCAATCACATAACCTACAAGGAAACCTATCTTTTCAGCTGGGTCTGTCCACTAAAGAAGACAAGGGTGAATTCCCCCTAAGCTTCGTTACATTCACCAGACTACTTGCGGTAATTAGGTGGATGGAATGAAGGTTTGAGAGACACTACTAAAGTACAAGGACTATTTAGGGATGATGGTCAACTTGGGGCTGTGCTTGAACTGGGAAATGAAAGCTGGTCAATGGAGACAATTTTTCCTTCATGTGGGAAGCACATCACTTGGAAGAGTGTTGAAACAATAGCCTCCATGTTGTAAACATAGTCACGTCCAAGGAGTAGATTGTAATATAATGGTCCTGGGACTATCATCACGTTCAGGCGAATAGTTTTCCTTCTCCAAGTTATCGGTAACTTAGGAAGGATCCCTAATGGTCAGCTAGTTCCTTTGTTAAAGCCTAATAAATTTTGAGTAATAGGCGTAAGCGATGGCGAACCAAGCTCTTTCCAAGCATTTGAGGAAAGGATACTTACTGATGCCCCTTCATCTATGACAGTGCTAGAAATGATCATTTTGTAAACTTGTACTATGATCGGGAATGGTACATAAGAAGGAAGGCAGGATCTTGCTAGTTAGTTCCAACTAAAGGAAGTGACTAGACTACTTGGACGGGGTACTAAATAAATGGTTGAATTAACCCCTTGAGTAGTGGGAACTAGGGGATTCTCTTCCTCTTGTGAAGGAACGGGAAAATTGCCGCCAAGTTCATCGGACTCTGAAGTGACAAAAAGAATTTGAATGATATCGTTCTCACTCTCTTTGGGAAGGATATGATCCTCTAAATGTAAAACTGGGTCGACTGCAATCTCAACCTGTTGACTTTGGTTTGACATGGACTCAAAAGATTCACTTGTAGCGATAGGTGCTTTGACTGACGGTTGAGTTAAGTCAGTTGCATTTTCAACTAGTAAAGGACTTGAGGAGAGTTTCTTGTATCTAGATGGAATTTGAAGCAGGATGGTTATGCAAGACTCTTTTGGCCTCATCTAGAAAAGAATAATGGGGAAGGGTATGGTCCCCTTCACATAATGTACATGGAATTTTGATTCTTCTTTTCTGTCCATGAATTTCACTATTACTAGTTGATGGTGTGCTGTAAACATGATCACCAAAGGTTGATGACACCGGATGGTGTGAACAGGGGGACCATCCTCTCAATATCCGAGGAATGCAAGGACATTCTCGATGAAAATGGCCCCCTTTACAAATTATGCATGGAGATCTGGGTTTGGAAAGCTTAGTGTATAGATTTTCACCAGATGTTGCATGGTTGTCCCCTTGCTAAATTGGCTTCTTCTTCTTCTTCTCAGCCACTTGGTTACTAGCATCACTATTTTCACCAAGCGAAGTGGAAGAAGGGGAAGGAGAGACAAAAGAAGAAGAAGGTGAAGGGTCAACTTCAGTATCAACTGGTTGCTGATTCGATTTCTGAGGAATTACAGTATTTTGAACGACAGATGTTGAGAATAGCCATATTGGTAGGCCAGTTGTAATTCCTAGAAAGGACAATGTGGCCATATACGGAGCACCAATATTTCCCCAAGAGGAAAATGGACTAGGATTCCCCTCAAAAGGGATTCCTTGATTGGTGGATCCCGGACTTGTCTCCATATATCTCAACCTACGATCAACCAAGGAACAAGGATGTTATTCTGAATTAATAAATTTTAATGATGCTTTGACACAATTTTACTTTTTCAATTTTTAAGAGTCGAGAAAAAGCTAAAGATGACACTAGTCCCCTTTGATTTTTAATGAGCCTAAAGTGACAAGTGCTCAGATGGACCTTTTATTTTAAGTAGTTGAAAAGGAATGAAAGCGACTACTATGGAAATCTAGACAGAGGGATTACCAAACAAATCGTAAAACTACAATATACACCTTGGTGATAAATTAAAGAGAGGTTACCAAGGACTTATGTATGGCAGTCAGTGTTCTCGAATGTTGTGTTCAGTGCATTGCGATCGATAGGGCGACAGACATAGCTTCCTATGGATAAAGGATATAAGCCTATTGTGGTCTCCCAATATATACTCAACAGTACGGGGAGCACAAGTTCGTGCTAGCACTTGTCGTATCAGAGAGGATGAATCACCCAACCTTCGATGAAAATGATAGTTACTAGATTTTACGACACTGGAACACGTCTCTAGACTAGACCTCTAATTGTGTTGCATTAGGTTTCAAAGTGTTGTTAAGTTCATTGAAATTTATTTTAGAGTCGATCTTGCTTAGAAGTTTTCCCTCCAATGGTTCACCGCGTGATTTAGATGTAAAATTCCTAAATATGCAATCTACAATGATAAAAAATCAGTGTTTAGTTTTAGCAATGAAAATATTGGCTACTAAGGAAAGAAGATTACGATTCCTTCAAACAAAGAGCAAAGAGCGCACACTAAATGCACTTTTCCTAAATCATTTTTTGCACAGAGTCTAGATGCAAATGCAAATGCATGTATTTGTTTTTTGTTCCCTTTAATGTGAAAAATGCCAAAAAGGAAAACTAAGTATAGAGCTGAAATATTTTCTTCAAAGCGACATTTCGACAATTTCTTTTTCAAAATGAAAGAAAGACTTAAACGACACTTTTCAATTTCGAATAGAAGATTCTTTCGACACTTCAAATATCAACAAATAAAATTGAATACATGAAAAAAAGTTCAATTGACTATCTGGAGAAGGAAGACTTTATGACACTCCTCTTTCTGACACAAAACGACAATTAAGACACTTTTGTACCAAAACGATAGATCGATTCAAGCAACTTTTCGACAAAGGATTGTAAATGATGGAAAAATACATAAAAAAATTCACTAATCCTAATCAATGGAGTCTAGTCTATGTAATGCAAGGAGGCTCCAGCAATGAGATATTGTTCATAAGCAGCAAAAAACAATTAAACAAAGCTGAAAACAAGGACCAAAAAAACCCAAATTTCAAGGAGAGAAACAGGATTACTCAGTCATCTCACCTATGCTTCACAGAAATAGGGATGAATCTCACCTGCTACACTCAGGAAGTGCGATGCGTACTGGCTTCTAGTGATAGATAGTGTGATGGGCCACGAAGCGCAGCTGAGATGGGTTTTGGCAGAAACTTGCAGTTGATTTTAGTGAGTTAAGCTGAGCTATTATGGACAGTAAAGAGCAAAGTATAGGGGTATGATCTTGGGAGGTTATCGAGCTACCAAAAGGGCATCCAGAATGTTTGTAAGTTAGATGTTCGACTCATAAGCCAAACTGGACAGTGACTGAAGCAGCATTCATCGACTTTGTAATTGCAGAGCAAGAGTAGTTTTAAGGCTATCTATCTAACATCAGGCTCCATCTATAGTTTATTAAATAAAAAATCAATAAAAAACAAACAAACTATTCGTTCCCCAGTATGGTCACCATTTTTTTTCTGGGAAACTGTGTCTTTTCGATCTGTTAGTCCCACTAGGATTGACAACTATCCTAGAAACAAACAATCAAAGCAATTTGTGATTTCCTCTATGTATGATAGGTAAGAGAGAAGCAAAGGGACCAACCTAGATCTTTTGCTTGAATCCTTTCTTGATTTCACTCCCCCTTGATAGAGCTTGATGCTCCTCTCCTAATTTTCTCGCTTAGAGAATACCTATAGAAACAAAGTAACAAAACACTATCAAAGTATCTCGATCTATTATATCATAAATAATGCAGAATGAGAAATACATTGAACATACAATGGCATTCACAAATAACAATATTCACAAGTACATGATTGTGTGGAGGAAAACTCAATGAACTTTATTTAAATAGAAGGGAGAATTATAACCCAGCTGTCTGATCCAGCATCATCCTCCCAGCATCAAATCCATCTTCACCTCATGAAAAACAAGATCACCCAACAATACAATGCTTCTTCTCAAAGACAAACTATCAGCACTTCCTTACAAATTACAAAATTTTAGCCTCTAGATCTCTCAGATGAGGGATCCATTTATAGATGTCTGTAAGGGTGTGAATCATCTCTGGGTTTTTGATTAGTGTCATTCCACTCATAGTTCTTGGTTCCACTTGGAGATTTCTTGGATCTCTTACTCATCATTGGGTTAATTCAGAGAGGCAAGTGTCATAGAGGAAGTATCTAGAAGATTCCATGAGCATCCACTTAGAAAACTATCTTGGACATTTGTCCATCCTTGCTCATTGCACCCTACAAAAGGCTTCATTAGTATGCATCACACCTGGCTAGTGTAGTAGTCAGTATGCATCACACCTTGATAGTGGAGCAATTAGTATGGTCCTGTTTTGGCCCGTTTTGAGTAGTTTTTCAGGTGGAACTTTTGGGGAATGATGTAATTAGTTTACCACGATCCTTTAGGGTATGAAACAACACTTTTAGGGGTTAAAGATCCCTTGATTTATTGACATATGATATTGGGGTTGAAGTGACCAAATATTTCTATAACAAGTTGGAGCAAATTGTACAGGAAGCATGTCACTGTGTCCCAAAACTCAAGATTGCAGCAGACTTACCAGTAGGCATACAGATCAACAAATTGGCCAGTAGGTTCTGTGAGGTGAAGGAGGAAGCAATAAGGATCCAGTTGGACCTCAACTTGTAGATCACAGAGCTAAGGTTGGAGGCATAGTCTGCTCACCGCCGGAGGTTAGAGAATAGCAACACCTTGCCATTCAAGCAAGGTTTGAAGCAATAGAGCGCGCCATCTAGGATTGCATTGGCTTGCTAGATCAGTCACTCATCACCCTCACTTCACTACAGGAAGACCCAATGCTCCAGCGGTTAGAGATAGAATCACGAGAGCTATAGCAGGCTTATGACAATGTCCGAGGGACCACACAGATGGTTGCCCTTACTTAGTGGCTGACCAAAATGAGGGAAGCCCGGGCTCTAAAGGCCCAGGTTAACACATTGCATCAAAAGGAAGCAGTGATCAAAGAAGGTATTCATCCTTCGCTTAAGGATGCATTCACGGTCACCGCCAAGATCGAGGCAAAGCTGGCACACATGCAAAGCGTATATGCAATCAGGCAACAACTTGCACCTGACAACAAAACATCAGAGCTACGTGCACAATGGTTATAGCAAACAATGGAAGAATGTGTTACGGACGTAAGTGAAGCGCAGAGATTACTGGATGACCATTGCATGAAAATCACCACACCAGCCAAGTGAATTAGGAAATGTCACGATGTTTGTGTTGGGGGCCTATTAGGCAGCGGATCCCCCACATAATGGTTTTGGGGCCTAAGCCCACAATTTTGGGTAGTGGTATTGTAAAATCTTTGCAAAGTGCACGGAGTGCAGATGGTAATGAGTCAAGTCAAAGAGTTTTCCACCCTTGAATAATGTAATGTAATAAATAAGGCATCAGCCTACCCATGGTCCACGGACCATGGGAATGTATAAATAGAGCAAGGCTGTAAGCATAAAAGGTAGTTTTGCGGTGCGATCCCAGTATTATGGTTTTCTGAATGCAACATTGGATCTAAATCTATAGACCATGTTTAGGGTTGTAATAGGATATAGAGACTCCGAAGCTATGTGCGCGATTTCTTAGTAGAGTCCACAGCTATGTGCGTGGCCCCCTGCCACTGTGTGCACATGGTAGGAAGTGGATTGTAACTGGAAAAAGCATTAATAAAGATAGGTTTGTTTTGGAATATCGCATATCCATTGCTCTATTTCTTTTTACAAGTTTGTTTACAGTTTATGATTTCATGCATGTCTATTTATGTTAAATGGTAAATGAAAGTATTGTGCCTACTTAAATTAATCCAAGATCTATAATAATACTAAGCATAGTAAAGAGCATTCATGCTCGTTCTCCAAGTTGCACGAAGGTAGTCGCTTTGAATAGGAAGCTGCATGGAAGTAGCGTAGTGTGAGGGATCGATTCAGTGAACCTTCCAGACCTCATCAAGACATCCCTAGGGTGCGGAAACCTAGTTCCAACACCCTCCCATACTACCTCGGGTGAGACTTCAGTTAGCGCTCCGTGGATTGTTGTTGAAAGGGTCGATAGTTTCAGGATTTGTTTGGCTAAACATTTCTAAACCTAGGTTAGGCCCTAATAAGCCAATAGATCTCCCCAGTATGAAGTCCCAATTAGACCTCAGACCATTTGGTGTAGGATTCCTAAGAGTGGGTTTTAAATCAATTCCTTGACCGTGATGTCGCAAAGAGGAAAGTAAGATAACTCTATTAGTAGCAAGGATGTGATCGGTGCAGTGAGTCAAGGAAGGTGCATGAGAGGTTTTAACATAGGTGGGTTGGGATGAGTGCACCCCTTGGCAACCTGTAACAGTACTCAACTAGGAAGGGACCACACGAGCGAAGATGCATCAAAAGGTAGAAAGTAGCTCAACCGACAATCCAAAGTGATGGTTAAACCAAAAGTACATTTAAAACAAGATTCATATAATTTCATACAAAGTAGTTCATAGACAACTATGTAAGTTAAACAAAATACATCGCTACAACAACCAAAACAATCCAACTACAATAACAACATATGCATGAAAATGTGTTGGCTCTTATTATATAAAGATGTGTATTTTTTAATCATACAATACATCCATGTAAACCTACTAGCCCCAACACTAGAATGTTACAGTCACATCCACCTACTCCTCTAAAGAGATGAACCAACTCCATGCAATGGAGAATGTGTTAGAGTTTATCATGAGTTGGCCCATCTTTTTGTGCTTCACCTACGTGAAGGTTAGTCTATCTTGGCCAGGGTCACCTTCACATTGACACCCAAAACTATATCAGTGGCAACAGGCATACCAAATGTTGGAGAATAGTGGCATAAGAAAAAGAAGGTGGATAGGAAACATTATGAGCCTTAAATTAAGGCCAGATTCTTGAGGCAACTCACAAGAGTCTTTCCATTCAGATACTTGAAAGATGAGTATGCTCCGCTCATGAAATTGATCATGAAATACTTCAGCTATGAGAGGAGGTTCTCTCGTCTATATGCCTACCACATCAGGTTGCTCATGCACTTTACCAGGGTGCGGATGATGAACCTCCCATTTTTCATTTGCAGGAACATAGAGAGGATGAACACCTTCATGTAGCATAACACCCCTCAGTAGCAACTTAACAGCGTTTATCACTTTGCTCTTATCCGGATTTTGGTGGATCATCAGTTCGGATTCTAGGGCATTTCTTGGGAGGACTTCATCTCCCGTGACCTCTTCAGCACTTCATAGGTACTATCAGAGCCAGAGCATGACATAGGTGGTCCTTATCATCAGTATGAGTGCCATGAGACCACTATTATGCCAATATTCGTTACATATCAGAGAGGCAGTAGGCACTTGTTTGCAACAGCAAAGCGAGTGTTATCTCCACCCGGGGTGGAAGGGGCCTCGCTTCTGGCGTATACGACAGAGGTACAGGACAAGGGCAAGAAGCCCATGCATGATGAGGGGCCATCAAGTGAACAGGAGGCCAAATTCATCCTCATTCAAGATGATGATGCAGATGTGGAGAGTGCCAAACTTAGGATGACCATTCAAGGGCAGAACACAGAGATCCAAGACTTGTCACTCAATGTGGAGAGGGCCAAATGGATCATAAGGTATTTGGAGTAGAGGAACAAGTAGCTTGAGGACCAGCATGAGATCATGGAGCTGCAAAGCATCCGTGAGAATCGACAGGCTGTCCAGCAAAGAAGGATCAAGTTCACTACCTTGGAGGAAGAGATCAACAATGACCGTGAGTCTTGGCTCGAGCGAATCAACATACACCTTGAGAGACTACTGGAGAAGGCCGAAAGAGACAAAACCATATTGACGAGGATGGTTTGTCATTACAGGGCACCGAACATGAGTGCGAAGGCTCGGATAAGGAGCTTCAAGGCAAAATTGAGCAGAGCAACCAAGAGAGAAAAGAGGCAAAAAGAGCAAGATCGGCTTTGAATCTTGGCTAAGGCCTCTGTGGCCCAGCATAGTGCCTCTTAGAGAACCTTCAGCCCAAATTTCAAGAAATTTGGGGCAATTTTGGTCACATGGTATTTTTTTGGTCACAACACAGGTTTTTTCTCGCAGTGCACCGCGCCACTGGCGCGACGCTTAGGATTGGGAGCTCAAAATTGGAAATGGATTGCATTTTTGGATTTGGCTTGCAAAATCATGACTACTGGTTCTTGGGCAACAAATTTGGGCATGATTTGAGTCTCCAAGGGGCCAAACACACCCAAAAAATGACCTCTTTGCCCCAATTTTGACACATAGGAAGCAGTCTTGGGAGAATGAAGATTGGGAGGGGAAAATGAGCACCAAATTCAAAAATCCACTTGGGTTGGAAAGTAGACAGGCCATGCTTTCCAACAAGCACACTTGGACACGTTTTGGACTCCTGCAGGTGCCTTAAAATAGCCTCCGAAGTGGTGCAGCGCATATAGGGAAAAGGGCGAAATTCACCTCCGTTTCACGAAATTTCGATTCGCGGCTTTCTCCAAGTGGGCCCGCTCATCTACACTTCACCTTTTCGGCACATAAGGCAAAATTTAAAGAATTTTCACTCCAAATTGGATTCTATCCAAGTGGCAAAGGAAGGCAAACAGTCACCCAAGCCATTTGTCACTTTTGTAAAGCTGCACCTGTAGATAATGGTTGGCTTTCCACCTCCATTTTGTAATGATTCGAGAAACTTCCCAACCCCTTGGTCATCCTATCTCCTCATGGTGCATTCTATATATTGTATGTAAACTATTTGCAAAGGGTGGGTTGGCTTGTAATTTTTGGGAGATTGTGGGAAAGAAACTTTGTTTCTTCATTGTATATTTTTGCAGAGGAATAATGAAAGGCAGCGGCTCTGTTTCATGAGATTCATGTGGTTGTGAGTGTAGTAAATGTGTCTCTTATGTTTCATATGTATTTCGTTATGTTTCATAGTTCATTTCATATTCATTTCTAGTGAAATTTTCTAAGTTAGATAAGGTATAACTCAATTTTATTGCTCTGCCTGTGGGAAAATTTCATGTTTAGTGTTCTTTCTTCTGTTGAAAAGGATTCATGTTGCCCATGCCCTTTTCACCCTCCTAAGAAATCTCTCCATTCCATGCTATCTCAAACGAAATTGCTAGACTTTCTGCCTGTCTTGCCTCACGAAGTAATCTGTGCCTTTATATTAAATTCTCTGTTCATTGCTGTCCGTTGGTCCCATACCATCCCAAAAACTTAGTCATTCATAAAAAATTGCTTCTTGTATCCATATTCACTTACTAGCCTAAGATCAATATTTCACTGTAAGTCATCTCAGACCATTTCGTTTACCTATTCTTTGAGCGTGACTCGGAGAGAGCCCTCTCCTGTTCTAGTAGGGCTAGCTACCAGACTGAGCGTGGTTTGTGGTTACCTTGAATTTTGCCTTCCTTCAGCCGAAGGAAGATTTAGGTGCTAACAGAATCCAAGCCGCATTAGAATACTATCCAAGCTCTTTCCAAGATAGTCTTATCATAAGCTTGGCTGACCAAAAGCCTGTATAATGAGTTTTGAGGGACTATTTATAGAAAAGGATGGGGTGACCCTTGACATTCCCCTTGATGATCATTCAACTACCCTCATGACTCTTCACCTACTCTATGATTGTTACATCCACTATCGACACTTGAATTAGACTTGACATGAATTAACATTATAATGGACATATACCATGTGAACAAAAATGGCTTGAGCAAGCCAAGCCAGACATCACTCTGAATGAGAAAACTATAGAAGTCCAATTGCTCGACATCTTCATGCTGATCAATAGTAACATATTGATGCCAAGATCTGTAGTCCTTGGTACTGTCTGTGTGTTCCACTATGACATCTATCTGAAACCTGAACCTTGCCTCCATAGCACCCGGGTACACAACTCGAGCTCCTTTGTTTAACTCATTTGAAAGCATGTACATCATTGTCTTCAATGTGGCCAGACCAACAACATACTTGCGCATGATCTCTACACTAATAGGGAAGTTTACACTGGTGGTGATGTGCATCAACTCTTCGAAGTACGAGTCAAGTTCTAGTCGGACCTACTTCTTGGTATTTGCATGAGTGAGAGTCCCAAGAGATGGGATCGCATGTATGTACACCACAGCATCCATGTTGTTGAATACTCATACATGGGAAGCTTGTATGCTAGTGATGAGGTGTGGGAGGTCCTCATAGTTACATATCTGACTTCAGATACGTGCTTGTAGCTTGACCACATTGGCCCTCATCATCTTTTGCAAGTGTAGTGGGGCTCTCTTGTACTTCATCATCCATGTTTGCATGTTATCAACAACAACATGCACGTTCATCAAGATGCGTTCTCTTCTAGCACATCACTTCTCCCATCCATTGAGATAGACGACTGCCTTGTGCATAATACGAAACTTGGAGTACAATGCTTGCATACCTATGTCAAGGGATAATACTTCATCTAATATTGCCTTCTTCAGTTTAGCTCAGGTGGACATTGTCACCAAGTCTCCTCCTTGCTTGGCCACCTGTAGTTCCTTCGCCATTCGGTCATTCTCAACTATCAGAAAGTGAACACTTGGGATAGTGGCTTCAGCATACACTCTGGTTGAATAAGCCAAGGCAACTGGATGCTTCTGCACATTAGTAGCATTCACTCGCTCCTCAACTTTTGTAAGAGATGTTTGATCCTCTGGAGTTGGTACTCCATGAGACTGCACAACTCTATGATGAGATTCATCAAAAGTGATGTTGTGCACCTATCCTTCTGGTTGACCACCAAGGATCTCAGTGCCTGCTTGGTTGTTCAAGACATTCTCATCATCTAGATGCATTGAAGTGGGCAGTCAACCTCTTTGCAATGAAGCATGAGGTTGATTTCCTGTTCCAACTCCTACTGTCCCATGTCTGCATCCAACTGTTGAAGTGCTTGTTTTATCTCATGAGTACAGTCTTGCTCCTATGATGGTTCACTTTGTTCGCCTCATGCTAGTTTTTTAGATGAATCAACTACTTGTATGGGAGCTGCTTCATCTATCTGCACATGTTGCGCCCCCACTGTATCTACTATTGATGAGCTTCCCTCTCCTATTTTCATAGCTCTTCTTCTTTTTGGAGTTGCTCCCTCAGCTCATGCAACTCTTCCTCTCATTCTTCCATTCTATTCTTATCCCTCTACCTTTGCGCGATTTGCTTGCCACATTGCTGCCTATTTCCCTGAATAGCTAGAGTTTCTTGTTCTACAAGTGGATCTACTTGAAACATGCGGCTTTGCTCATCCTCTATGAGATCGACAATCTTCCTCTTTCCTTTGTCATGCACATGTATGCTTGGCTCTTTTGCCTCTACTGCTGCTACAGCTACCTCTACTACTATTGGTGCCCTCCATGAGGCTACTTCATGCTTCTTTGCTTACCACTCCACAACAAAGCCAACCTCTTCATTGGATCTGGAGTAATTGTAGAAATAACTCCATGAGTCCTCCTCGACCCAATGAAATTCCCCATGGATCTAATTGAACTGAAGTCTCATGCAGTGATCCTTCACAATGCAATATGGGTCATTAGGATTGAAGCTTCAGAGGTCGAACGGGTAACTCTTCACTTGTTCTGCTTCGAAATCTACTTCCTTGATACTTCAAATCTCGTATAACCAAATCCGCAATGGAAGAGAAGGCCAACGTACCTTCTTCTTCTACTGCAATCTAGTTGTCAATCCTACTGAGATGTCATATTCTACTTCCTTCATGACAAGTACGTCCAAGGAAAACTTGGGAAGAAAACTTGGAGGATTCTCCACACTGAAAATTCAGATGAAGGTGTCAAACGATGAGGCACACCAATCTGTACAATGACTCCATTGCTTCCTTTGACATGCAGGGTGGATTCTATTGGAATATCATCTTGTACACTGGGGTGACAAAATGGTCAGACAACCATGTAATTATTCATCTAAAGTTGCATTCGGAAAAAAACTTGAAGTATGTGTTCAAAACAGTCTCTGTCGGTGACTATGCCCACTCCAAGCTCAGGAACTCATGTTGGGCACAGACTGCATATAGGATGTAGGCTGACATGTAAATATTTGCATGCATACCTTTGGCTGACTATCGAGCCTTCGTGACTTCCTCCTTCAGCTGATGAGACAGTATGCCAGACTAGTTACATGGTCTTCCTTCTCTATCTAGTTGGTCCATTATCATCACCCAACTCTATGGAAAGGTTTCAGTGCTTGCATGGCCACACAATTGACATGTGAATATGACCAAGTATTGGTACACCTTCCTTAGTATCTTTGTCTTGTAGATCTGGTTCGGTGTCATCCTAAATCGAGCTCACTCCTTTACCTAATCCTTCAGAATGTCTCTAGAGTTAGGTCTGTTATTGGGCAAGCTAAATGGAGGATTCATGACAGTCACGGGTTCTGCCATCTGATACATCTCATCATAATCTCGTGCCCAAAATTTACAAGTTTCATCCCACTAACACTGCCCAACGTCATCATCTCGGGATCAATGTGAGATATGATCTAGTGTATCATGTCCGCACATGGGAATGTGGGGTATCTACATGCAATTTGGTACAAGGCAGACTTGTGAATGTTCACGTACACCTGATGGTCTTCGACATCTTCCCAAAAAGTGTCTATGAATGTTTCATTAACCTCCTTCCACTTCAGTTTGAAGTCCTTGTCTAGATATAGCTTCGTATATTCATAGATTAGTGGACTCAAGAACACCTGCTTAGCTATTGCTCCAACTGCAATTATATCAGTGTCCTGTGATCCTGTTCTCTTGGAATCCATTGAGATAGATGAATGCATCAAAGATCTAGAAACAAATAACATGCATGGAAAGAAATATGTCAACGAAAACAAAATAAATTCTTGGGAATGACACAACACATACCTGGGAAACTGATGATCAAGATTCCACAATTTCTTCTAGGAGGCTAGTTGACTGGCTACTAGAACTGTGCAAGAGGTAGTCTGTGATATCCTGGAGGTAGGAATAGCTGTTGGACCTGTGGAATTTGCAATCTAGACTAGATACTCACTGCTAATATTATATAAAGCCAAGAAGGACTGCAAGCCCAAGGAGTGCATGGGGGAAATTCCTGGGCCAATAGTCACTGTCCTCTAGAGATGCACAAAAAATTTTGGGAGGCCAGTGTTGGGTAGAAATGTAGATTTCTAGAGAGGAAGGCATAGCCTTCCTTCCACATATTTTGCAATGCAACCTCAGTGAAGGAAGAGTCTAAACCAAGGTTGGCTCGACTTGCTGACAACAAACTAAAAGAAAATAAGACAGTGAATGCATGGTGACATGAAGTGATAGCAGAAGTGATTGACAATGCATGAAAAACATGAATGAAAGATTCAACAAACAGATCAACATGCATGTGGGTGAGGCGATTCGGCGGTTAGGTGAATGTTTGTGCAAAATAATTTCATGCATGCGACAGTAGTGAGATAGCAACAAAAACTTAAATAGAGCTAGGACAAGCTAGCATACATGTAAACGACAACAAGCATTCAAATAAATCAAGAAAACAACACTCACATAAGAGAATACACAAAAACCAACAGAAATTCTTAAAAAGACAAGCTGAGGCTAGTTACCCATGAATTGATGAGCCAGATGTGTCGAAGAATCCTAGATGTGTTGTGGGATGTTAGAGCTCAAAGATCTATGTGAATGAATGTGATATGATGTGTCGAATAAATAAGTTTTGTCTCATGATGCGCATTCCACAAATATAGGAAAAAGTGACACTTGGAGGGAAGTTTCTAAAACAACTTTGCATGTAACCACTGGCTACTAAAAATAGCTCCCTAAATCATTGGATGCCTTCTTCATGTTGCCTCTTGCTGTTCTAGGAAGAGCAATGTTATGCATGCATGCAAGTCAAGTTTCCTTGGTCCTAGGTGGAGCTGGTTAATTAGACTACTCATGAATGTAGTTACTCAACTGCTTGGAAAAAATGTGCATTTTTGGTTGGGAGTTGGGCTAACTTCCGATGAGGTTTGCACAATTTCTAGGTAAAGCAGTTGAATGTTGCCTAGATTTGCGCAAATTCGGGGCTGAGCAACCCTGCTGGGGAAAATTGTGCAATTTATGTTGCGAGTGTTGATTGAATGGATTGCGCAATCCTAGAGCCTAGCATGTTGCCAGATAGGATTGCACAATTTCTAGAGCAAAGGCTAGTTTCCCTCCAGAAATGCCCAATTTTCTAGAATAAGCTACTTAGCTTGTAGCTGGAACAAGTCCCAGTGAATAGCCTATCAAGGGAATGGATCAAAATGTGATCAATAGGCTGACTTTGTGTGAGGAAAACACTGAAGCTTTAGTACTTGATGAAGCAAGACAAGGTGCTGTGAAAGGTTGGTAGGGACATTCCAAAACAGGCTAAGGCAAAATTTTGGAGGGTGGTTTTAGCTGCTACAACAACATCCTTCTACAGCTCAGGGGGTTTTAACTTATAAAGGGATTCCCTTGAAATTTTTTCCTTCATCTTGTTTATTTGTCATCTGTCCATGAAAATTTTCATAGATCATGATATGGCATATGTTATATTTTTTATCATAAAAAACTATAAACTTTTTCTGTGAACATTGACATAGTAGACAATTTTTAGAAATAAAAGAACTATAATTTAGAGTGATAAGATACTTAGGAATTTAACCATTTTATTTTTAAATGTAATATATGGCATGCAAAAGCATTAGCAATGAAATACCAAAGTATATATCTACTTTTTATTAATGAAAATCAATATTTTTTTCCTTATTAAAAATAAAAAGAAATTTGATCTATCTAAATTCTTGAATACTTGATTAATCCAAATATAAAATAAATCTAATAACAATGTTGAATTCCAATTTCAAGTCCACTCGACTAGTGTAAAGTACCTCATTCAATAGCATTGTGAACCAATACATGTAGTTACATAAAATAATCCCACCAATTTTAAAATTAGCTTCATAAAAAAACTCTAACCTCAATCCAGACCAGCACAAGGATCCAATCAAACTTTTCACAGGTTGGTTAACTGAGACACCAAACATCCAATGCTACCGTGTACCACACTATCAAAATCGTCAATAATGGTTGCAATCTGAACTTTGTCGTAACTGATAGCCAGGTAAGTCAACAGTGAACGTCATCACTTGGATCGAACTCCCATATATTCGATTAGTTAAACACACTGATTTTTCTCTGTTCTAATCCCTCGAGGGGATTCTTTGTTTTGATTTCGAATCTCAGTTGTGAGCAACCCAACTTCTAATTGTTGGACTTCCAGCATCAATCATCAATTTTCTGTATTCACAATTTGGATTATGAATACCTGATTTTGTACCCCCATAGTTGACATATATATATATATTATATATATATATATAATATATATTATATATATATATATATATTATATATAATAAATATATATATAATATATATATATATAATATATATATATATATATATATATATATAGATATAGATATAGATATATATAGCATATTAGAGATCTTATTGAATCGAATTTATATGCAATGGGGGTTGATTTTGAATCTTTGAAAAACACAACATTAGGATCCATAGCAGGGCTCATCAGCACAACCATATTGTATCCCTTAGATACATGTAATACTAGGTACTAGGTGAAGGTTTATGCCGGGGGTCAATAGAAATATAGATCTGTAGCTTCAACGCATATTTTCCTTAGAATTAAATCAGGTTGCTTCATTTTTTTTGGAATGGTTTTTCCTGAATTTAGTATATCACACATTTATTTCCTTAGAAATCATCTAGGTTGAGTATTTTGAAATGGGTTTTGTATTTGGTTTCAATTTGGGTCACTAGATCCTTCTTTTATCCTTGGGTTAGTGTGCTTAAATTTTGTGGGTTTGATCCTCCTTAGCACACTTGGAACTCACTAACACTCCCTATCACCCACTCTTATTCACTCATTTCCATGCAATTGAAAATAGTGTTCCCTTGTGTTTCCCTAGCACTCCCTAACATGCGTTGGTGCCACACCCTAGAACCTAGCACATTTTGGCATGTATTGGCATGCCTAACATGTCTTGGAACTGTCTCACATGTGTTAGCACTTCTTGTCATTCCTTAGCACACCTTGGCACTCCGTAGTTATCATGCCCTTATAGATAGCCTTACTTTTTTTGTGATTTGGGAACCCAACCAAGTCATTGAAAAAATACTGTTGTGCATAGCCCAAAGTCTCCCTTTATCTGAAACTACTTTTTCCCAACCCCTTACTCTAATCGTAGGCATGCCTCCTGCAAGTCCTATTTTATCCCAACCTATTTGAAAGGTATTTCATTTTCCTTTTCCTTTTCCCCTTTTAATATTTTGTCGTGATTTTTGTTGTGCGTTAAGAAGGTGAGATTTTCAACCAGCTACGTTTGAGATTTGTGGTTCTGAAGCTAATCCTCCTTTCGATAAACATTCTTCCATTAGTCTAACCTTAGGCTTGAGAGTGTTGGGGAAATTTGAATGTTTAGGCTTATTCATTACCTAATATACTTACCAATTAGCATTGAAAACTTATCTTGTTTCACTCTAACATAGAGCTTTAGCTTAGACAAAGCTTTGGAACCATGGGGGACCAAAAGAGGCTTAAAAATCTTAAATGAAAGGGATTTTGGCTGAGACTTAGGGATATCTACTACCTCAAAGCTAGAATGAGAGCTTAGCTCTTTTGAACTACTATTTTTGCTCAAAACTAAAACAACCTTGGAGAACTCATGCTCAAATTAAATATCTACCTTGGAACACCATCCATCTTGGAAGCACTTCATGATTTGGTTGGAGATGATCTGTTAAGACACTGAAGTGTCACCTGTAAATTCATACTAGGATTTGAATGCCTCCTATGGAGATGATTGGGCTCATAATTAAAAATATCAACTTCATTCAAAACTGTGGAAGGACGTAATTAATTATTGACAGGACCCACTGCCCGACAAGCAAGGTAGTGAAAACCCTTGGGAAAAGAAAGAGAATACACAAAATTTATTTGTTGTCAAAGGAAAGTGCCTTCAACTCTAACCACTAGGTCTGAACATGTCCAACTTTGTAACAATTAAAATAATGAAATGAGATTTTCCAATAATCAATGTTATGGGTCTATACTTTTTCCTCATAAACCAATTCAATGGCCTTGAATAAAGTATCTTTGATATCTACTTTGATTAGAATCCACGCCCAATGCATATTAATTGAAACATACTAATTAGTGTCCAGAGAAATAAATATACCAAACTTCTTGCCAATAATGTCAAGGTCCTTCTCTATCTTGAAGACAAGGGGAGGGCTTGACAATATAGCCCAAAGTTGTTGCACCAAGAGATATTTGTCAGTGAGATCACAATTTGCCAGCCATGTTTCCAGGACTAGGCCCGATGGCCCCTAATCCCATTTTGCCTCCTTGACCTTATTACAACCCCCCCTCAACCAAAATTGAAAGAATATCCAACTATGAACAAATGCATGGAAAATCAACATATAACCCATGGCTGACATCCAATTGTCCAAAACCCATGCCATGAGAGATGCATTTTGCATTGTCTTACCATAAAATATTCCAACCAAAGTAGTTTATGCCAACTTTGGGATGTTCTAGAAGTTGATATCCTTACCAATGACCATTGAAAACTTATTTTGTTTCACTCTAACATAGAACGTTGGCTTAGGAAAAGCTCTTAAACCATGGGGGACCAAAAGAGGCTTAAAAGGATTAAATGAAAGGGAATTTGGTTGACACTTAGGGATAAATACTACCTTAAAGGTAGAATGAAAGCTTAGCTATTTTGCACCACTATCTTCGCTTGAAACGAAAACAACCTTGGACAACTCATGCTCAGATTAAATATCTACCTTGGAACACCATCCATTTTGGAAACACATCGTGATTTGGTTGGAGATGATATATCAAGACAATGAAGTGTAACTTGTAAATTCATCCTGGGATTTGAATCCATCCTCTAGACATGATTGAGATCATAATAAACAATATCAACTTCCATTCGAAACTATGGGAGGATAGAATTAATTCAAATTCCATTCAAAACTGTTGCGGGATAGAATTAATTGTTTACAAGACCCACTCTTTGACATCCGAGACAGTGCAAACCCTTGGGAAAAAGAAAGAGAGTCCACAAACTTTACTTGTCGTTGGAGAAACGTGTGAAAGCAGCAAAGCTCCATATTTTCTCAAAAAACATTGGAACCATTATTTTATAATATCCTTTAAGAGTATAATAAAGAAAATATAAATTTCATATCAATAGAGTGTTCTCTTTATAATAATATCTTTTTTTATAATAAAAATAATAGAAATTCACCAGATATATCCTCATTTCAAAAATAATATTAAAACTATGTATGATATCCAAGGAAACAATAACCAACAACTCCTACTTATATATATATCACACTCGCCACTCAAACTAACTAATTACATGTCTTTGAACTAGAAAACTTCCTTTAAAAAATGATTAAGAAAACACCATAAATCACAATATTATTTGTTTAAATAATATGGTAAATATATCCACTCTAAATCAAATTTATAATTAATAATATAAATTAATAATTCTATTGGACATATAAAGAAAATAAATTATAATCTATCTTTAATGGAGTCCACATTTTTCAAATTATCATTAATCTTACTTTTATTTAAGTGCTCAAGGATGAGAATGAGATTTAAGCCAATTAATTAATGTCACCATTACTAAATAGAAAAAATGCAATATAATTGAATAAATGTGTAGCATACCAAAAGGCAAAGTTAAACACTCAGCTAGCAGATGACATTGCAACCAAGAAAGAAGGTTGATTCTCTATTCTATTTCAATGTAGTTGGACACCATATCGCCCACTAGATATAAATAAAAGTTCAAAATAATATTGTTATTTTACTTGGGTTTCTATATGTTTGGAGGTAGGATGGGAGAGTTTGAAAACAAATAAGTGTGAAAAAAAGTAAAAGAAGAGTTTAAGATTACAATTGATCATCTGCTTTCCCAACAATTCTCACAAAACAAGGCCAATAGAGTAGAGCACATGGGAGAGTTTGAGAACAAATTAGTGTAAAAAAGTAAAAGAAAAGTTTAAGATTACAATTGATCATCTCCTTTCCCACCATTTTTCAAAAAATTAGGCCAACATAGTAGAGCATGTCATGATATTACATTCCAAGGAGATTCTTCAGGTATGCTCGGGAGATCGGTGGATTCGTTGAATTGATCTTCTTGATTGATCTATAATCTGTTTTGGATTTGTTGTTTGAATAGGCAAGGAGAATGATCGAAGTATTTGAAGGATACGAGCAACAATATTGCAAGCTCTCGGCAATTATTTCACGGAAATGCACCTCAGCATCTCTTCTCAATGGAGGTAAGAGGATCGATCATATGGTCCTTGCACACTTTTACAGAAATTATTGAAGTTTTCCTTCAATTGATACAAAAAAATGTAATAAAGGTTGAACCTTTCAACTCTCTCGATCATTTCATGTCTTCATAAATGCACCATCAGAATATTTCCATATTTCCCTTGCCCTTGTATCTTCCACCTCTTTTCTTTTTTTTGGCTAGCTGGAAAAAAATTCAAAATTGATACTTGCGATGTGATAACCATGTATATGAAGACACCCTAAATCTTTGGGACTGAGGCCTAGGGTTTCATAGCATTGAAATCTATGCTCTGTTTTGGTGGGGTTGGTAAATTTGTTAGGTATTTGAGATCATAAACACTCAGTTTGTGAATAATCATTTTTTATTTTATTGAATTTTGATTGTGAAGGCTTTCTCTGGTACAATGGATGCTATGTCAATGTATGGTTGGATCAGTTTCGTGTAGATTACTTAAATGTTCTATTTATGGGAATTTAGATATCAAAAAATGTTCAATTGTATGTCTGTTTGTCTGTATAAAAGATTTCTGGTGGTTTAATTTATGTGGACAACCCACTCAACAAATCTATTTGTAATAGTTTATGGTATTGATACCCCTTTTGGTTTCTATTTTTGATGGAGCAACCTCTGACAGTACAACTTTTACCACATAGATGTTGTTGTTGGATAGAAATCTCAAGAGGAGTCATACACCAGACATATAAATGGCTATTGTATATCACAATAATAATCATTAACATATGAAGATGTTGAACAACCTAAACTTTGTGCATTCAATCCATTACTTTTTCTTTCATGGAAGATTTTCTTCTGTATAGTAGATGTGTTGTGGTACTTGAGTGTGTTCACATCAAATATTCTAAGGCCAAACCCAAATTCTCATGTGTCATGGAAATTCAACATATGCCCTTTTCACCTAATAACTACTTGTAACTCATCTTAGCACCTCGCATGTCTTAGAATTCCTTGGCACTATGTGGCATGTGTTAACATCCCCTACATTCCTTGCCATGATTTGGCACTCCCTAGCACACCATGGCACTTCCTAGCATGCCTTGGTAGTTTAGCATACCTTGGCATTTCATAGCATATAACCTTGTCACTCCCTCCTTAACACACCTACAACTCATTGGAACTCCCTCTCACACACTCTTATTCATTCATATCCATGCATTTTGACCTAGTGCTTCCTTATGCTTCCCTGACACCCCCTAACACTCCCTAGCTCACCCTAGCACTTGACACATCTTGGCCTATCTCCCTAACACTCTAGCATTCCTTGGCACTTAACAGTATACCTTGTCATTCTCTCCTTAGCACACCTAGAGATCCCCGACACTTTTGGTCACAAACTCTTATTCATTCATTTACATGCATTTTTACCTAGTGCTCCCTTGTGTTTCCCTAGCACTGCTTATCACTCCGTGACACGTAATGTTACACCCTATCACCTATGACATCTTGGCATGTCACCCTTGTCTCTAGCATGCCTTAACATTGCTTAGAATACCTTGTCACTTTGTCCTTAGAACACCTGGAACTCATTGAAAATTCTAATCACAAACTCTTATTTGTTCATTTCCATTCATTTTGACATAGTGCTCCCTTGTTTTTCCTTGGCACTCCCACCTAACACTTCCTTGCACGCATTGGCACATCTTGGCAAAATGTCACCCTAGAACTCTAGCATTCCTTAGCATTTCCAAGCATGCCTTGTAACTCCTCCTTAACACACTTGGAACTCACTGACACTCCATGCCACACACTCTTATTCCTTCATTTCTATTCATTTTGACCTAGTGCTTCCTTGTGTTTCCCTAGCACTCACTAACACTCCTTGGCACACATTGACACACCTTGAAACTTGTCACATCTTAGCAAGATTTCCTAGCACTCTATCGTCTATTGGCACTTCTTATCATATGTTTTCACTCCCTTCTTAGCACACCTATAACTTGTTAACACTCCCTATCACACATGCACATTCATTCATTTACATGTAATCGAAATGAGTCCTCCCTTGTGTTTCCTTGGAAATCCCAAGCATATGTTGGTGCCACACCCTAGAACCTAGCACACCTTGGCATGCCTTAGCACTTGGATGTCTTGAAATCCCTAACATTCCTTGGAATTTTCTAACATGTGTTAGCACTTCCTGAAATTCCCTGCACACCTTGGCACTCCCTAGTATTCATGCCCTCATAGATAGCCTTACTTTTTTTGTGACTTGGGAACCCAACTAAGTCAGTGAAGAAATAGTGTTGTGCCTAAAACAAAGTCTCCCTTTGTCTGAAACTGCTTTTTCCATCCTCTTATCGCAATCGTAGGCTTTCCTCCTACATTTCCTAATATGAAATTCTCCTAACACACTTCATCCATGGGACACCTAGAATTCACTGACACTCCCTCGCATAATCTCTTATTCATTCATTCCCATGCACTTTGACCTAGTTCTCCCTTGTGATTCCCTAGCACTCCCAAACACTCCTTGACATGCATTGACACTATCTGGCATATGTCAGCACACCTTTTCATTCCTTGGCAAGCTATGACACTCCTTACTTATCATGTCCTCATAACTACCCTTATTTTCTTTTAGACTTAGGAACCTAACCAAGTCCTGCCTCGACTACAACAACTTTACCAAGTTACGTTTACTACAGGTAGACTATTCCTTGTTCCTCTAATGGCCTATAACTCATCTTGGGTTTCTCATGTGCAATATTAACTCATCCCACTTAACAAGTTACCAAGTCAAGGCTCACATCCAACTATTCCCATAAAACAGCTAAGCAACATAGCTTACATCTTCACATGCCATAACATCTAGCATGTATAACAATCCATTGGCACTACAAGGCACACATTATCATCCCCTACATTGTTTGGCATGATTTTTCACTCCCTAGCAGAGGATACCACTCCCTAACATGCCCTGACACTCTAGCATGCCTTGGCACTTCCTACCATATAACCTTGTCACTCCCTCCTTAACATAATTATAACATGCTGACACTCCCTATCACACACTCTTATCCATTCATTTCCATGAATGTTGAACTAGTTCTCCCTTGTGTTCTTGTGCAACTCCCTGGCACACATTGGCACACCCTAGGACTTGGCACATCTTGGCGTGTTACACTGGCACTTTAGCATTCCTTGGAAATACCTAGCATACCTTGTCACTCCCTCCTTAGCACACCTAGAATTCACTAACAATCCCTGTCACACTCTTATTCATTCATTTCCATGCAATTGAAACTAGTGCTCCCTCGTATTCCTTAACACTCCATAACTCTCCCTGGCATGCATTGGCACACCTTATCACCTAGCACATCTTGGCATGTTTCCATGGCCTTTAGAACACCTTAGCACTACCTAGAATACCTTGTCACTCCCTCCTTACCACACCTTGAAATCACTGACACTTCCTGTCACAAACCCTTAATTGTTCATTTTCATGAATTATTTTCACCTAGCGTTCCCTTGTGTTTCCCTAACGCTCCCTAACACTTCCTAGCACTATTTGGCACACGTTGGCACCTAGCACATATTTGTTGCATGTCGCTCTGGCACGCTAGAATGATTTAGTGTTGCTTAGCATACCATGTCACTCCTCTCTTACCAAACTTGGAACTCATTCACACTCCCTGTCACACATTCTTATTCATTCATTTATGTGCATTTTGACCTAGTGCTCCCTTGTGTTTCCCTATCACTCGCTAACACTCAACACACATTGGAACACCTAACTGCAAGGAGTTTCACCAACATTCAATGCAAAAACCCTTCTAGAGTCTAGCTACTTACTTGTTCTTCACTAAGATATTAGGGTTAAGTTTATTGTATAGTATTTAGTCTGAAAATATTACTAGGTTTTTTTATCACATTAGTTGGAAGGTGGCTAAGCCAAAAGCATGACAGTAAGGTTCTTGAATGTTGGACTATAAAACTAACCAACCAATATATGACTATAATATATTTGGCAAATTCTAGTTCTCTAAAGAGGTTCATGGTAGTGATTTTCCCACTGCACTAGACCCAAGAACTCGATTGTTAATTAGATAATGAGAAGTGGTAGTTTGATGTAGTAAATGTCATATGTACAGTTAAACAACATGATGGAGGCTTACCTCTAACATCAGAATTTAGTTTTTTATCTTCGTGGTGCAAACCCCATGATGTCCAAGTATGATACCCTCCTTACAACAACACCCTTCGAGTAGTTACCCAGTGAATTACTTGCCATTGATTTCCCTCTCCTCATCTTTTTCACTCTCAGTTCCTTCACCCTTACTCTCCTCTCATTGTTCTATTTTAATTCCTATTTTCCTTATCCCAATGTCTCTTCTCTTTCTACTTCTCACTCCATCCTTTTGGTTAGTTAGGACTTGGCTAATTGGAGTTTCCCTTTCCTGCCATTTTTCCTCCCATTTTCTCCCCATCTGTCATTTGTCATCTTCCTAGGTCTATTTTAGAATCAACAAGATGTGAGGGAGAGAAAAATCCATTCATGTGTGCTAATAGGTAGCAAAATATCTCCCACCCTCATTGACTACATCAAGGCCTATAAATATTATGCCTATGAGTGTTTGTGAGTCTCTTCTTAGGTCTTGGGTTGAATTATTTTTTCTCTTTCAACTATATGGGTCGCACTATATGCTATTTAAGTCCCCCATTGATAGATTTCCTTATACTTGTATCATGCCCTTGGTATAAAGACATACCTATATGTTATTATGGTATATGATGAAATTTGGTTATTACGCTCACCTTGAAGTCATTGAGGTTCCATCTAAATCATCATAGTTAATATGAGGTTAATTGAGTTAGAAAAATGTGACATCAATAATTATAGGTGGTTACCTTAAGGAAGGACCATTGGTTGAAACCTCATCAATGGAGATTGGGTTGATGGTTAGGGGGTTTTGATTTAGTTAGACACCATTCACTATTGTATTTGTGGGCATAGGGTAATTATGATCTTCCCCATGTACACAAGGATAACTAAGAAGTATTTCCCATAATCATGCAACTGCAACATCAACATGTACATTAGGGCAGCCACAAAATATTTATCATATTTATACGATGAAAGGTTATAGGAAAATATTTACAATATATACGTGAATGTACTAAGATCAGGACCATTAGCATCATATCTACATACTTACCACAAGACGAGGGTCATCAAAACCCCTTAAAAATAGCCATAAGGCCTTCCTCTTTTGCATCTCCTTTACCACAAGGGTTTAATTGAAAAACACATAGTTCCTTTAAAGATTTATATTTCCCTTAAAGATTTGAAGGTTGAGGCAACCACTTCAAGCCCTTGAAGTTAAATATAAACAAATATTTTCAATTTGTTACAATAATAACTCCATTATGCACACTCCTCATCTTAGAGTTGGGTGGAGAGGGAGAATAATTTATTGATGCCAACCTTGTGAATGAACAACTTTACTCATTGGTTGGACTCTCCACTTATAGTTGACACCACTAACACAACCAAAAGTCGAAGATACCCATAAGATGTGCCCTACACCCAAGGGCTTAGACTACACCTCCATAAAATGTACCTTCAACTTTAGATGCCCCAAAACAATAATATCCTAACCCAATATAGCCTATTTGTTAGATTTTTGTAACTTTCTCCTTAACTAACACTTGTGCTTAACTATTTAATCCACCTACCATATACTCTATCTTGTTTGCACCCATATAGTATACAAGAACACTTATGTTTTTAATACAACCAAGTTAAGAGGGCATGTTTATTTCTTCCACTTAAATGTTTTCAATACAACCAAGTTAAGAGCATGTGTTTCATTTTCAAATTCCAAAAGTATAACATGTATATTTCTATAAACTAACAACAAAATCATTTCATAAAAAAGGTAAGCTTAAACTTAAATTAAAATTAGATTATTATTATTATGATAAATACACCAAATATGGAAAAAATGTTTTCAAACACGACAATGGAAAAAAAGTGTTAGTTTGTCAAATACAGCTACAAACTTATTAAACTATCTTATATCCATCTTAAGCTGAATCTATCAAGTTTCGAGAAGGATCCAATCTCTTGATGTGAAAACCTCTTTTTTGGTGCTTCATAAATCCAGGTTTACATGGATCTAGGTTGGTTATATCATACTATATAATATCTGTATTGGTATCTATGTGTCTCTTTCTTATTCCTTCTCTCTATCTCACCCCCAAACATACACACTCTCTCTCCATATCTATCTCTCTCTCCCTCCCTCTTCTTCTCTACCTCTCTCTCTTCCGTTTATCTCTCCTCTCTCCGTTGCTCCCTTGTCACTCCCTCTCTCTCTCTACCTTTCTCCCTCTATCTCTTTCTTATTCCTTCCCTCTCTCTCCCCCTCCAACTTCATATCTCCCTCCTCTCTCTCCCTTTATCTCTCACCTCCCTCTGTCCCCCCCATCACTCTCTCTCTCTCCCCCCTCCATCTCTGTGCCTCCCTCTCTCTCTTTCCCTTCTCTCCCTATCTTTATCCCCACCTATTCTCTCTATTCCCTCCTCTCTTATCTCCCTCTCTCTCTATCCATCTATTCCTTGTCACTTCCTCTCTCTCTCTCCATCTCTATCTCCCTATGCCTTAGCTCTTTCCTCCCCCTCTCTCCTTCCAACTGCATATATCTCTCTCCCCCCTTGTCCTATTATCTCTCTCCGCCCCCTCTTATTCTCCCGCTGCCCTCTCTCTCTCTTCCTACCTCCTCTCCATCTCCCCCCATCTCTCTCTCTCTCTCTCTCTCTCTCTCTTTGTCACTATCTCCCTCCCCCTCTCTTCCCTTCACTTTTCTTGCTATCATCACTTGGATCCTTACTTAAGATAGATCTATGTTGGTTTCTACTAATATTTGTACTAGATAAATTTCACATCTTTAAATATAAAAGTATTCTATTTTTTTTATTTTAGTAAAACCTTAATTTAATTTATATGGGAATAATTTTAGTAGTCGCAAGGATAGAGGGTTTATATACATCTCAAAACTAATTACAATCATTTTCCTATTAGCTTCAAATAAAAAGTGTTATAAAATTAGATTAAATTAAAATATTTTTATTGTGAAATAAGTTATGGTTTTTGGGTATGTGGTATTTATAAGCCATGGTATTGGCCCATGGTATTATAACAAATCATATCTACAAGTTAATAATATCCATGGTATTGGCCCATGGTATTGTAACAAAGCCTATTTACAAGTTAATAATATCCATGCTAAAGTGGGGGTGAACACCTATGGTTAAGAATCTTTTCATATTGTTATTAAAATATTTAGATAGTGAAATAAGATATAATTTTTTTGGCATGTGGTATTGATAAGACATGGTATTAGTGCATGATATTGTAACAAATTCTATTCACAAGTTCATAATATCAATGGCAAAGTAGGGGTGAATATCCATGACTAAGAATCCTATAATATTCTTATAAAATATTTTGATTTTGAAATAAGTTATGTTTTTTGGGCATGTGGTATTGATAAGCCATGGTATCGTAAAAAAGTCTATTTACAAGTTAATAATATCCATGGTAAAGTGAGAATGGATATCCATGGTTAAGAATATTTTCATATTGTTATAAAATATTTTGATTGTGAAATAAGTTATGTTCTTAGAGCATGTGGTATTGATAAGCCATAGTATTGGCCCATGGTATTATAACAAAGTCAATTTTTTACAAGTTAATAATATCCACTGTAAATTGGGGGGTGAATATCCATGGTTAAGAATCTTGTCATATTGTTATCAAATATTTTGGTCATGAAATAAGTTAAGGATTTTGGGCTTGAGGTATTGATAAGCCATGGTATTGGCTCATGGTATTGTAACAAAACATATTCACAAGCTAATAACAAAATCAAAATATAACAAATTGAATTTTATTATTTTTATTGTTAATTGAGCCAACATTTAGATTTTTGCACTCATTCCCATAATTTTTGGTTTTTATTATTATTATTACTATTACTATTTAGCTAAGCCCATATTTAGAATTGTTTACATATTTACATTACACCTACCCATCTACTCTATAATCTATAAATATTGTATTTATTGTTTTTTAGGGAGAAAAAGTTTAACATTTTTGAAAAAATTGAGACTTAATTTTGATGTAACAAATCCCTGGTAAATCCAATCTTCATTTAGGTTCTAAAACAAGTAGTATATTTTCACCTCTCATAGGGCAGAGGGAAAACGAGTAGCACATTTTCACTTTTCACAGGACAGGAAGATTGAAGGGAGTTATGAATTAAGGTTTCACCAGTAGCAGACTCGTACCAAACCCCACCATTGGATTTTCAGTCCATTAATGGCACCTAGGTATGTTTTATTTCTAACCTCGCTGCATTTCCACCCACTTCTAGTCTTCTTCCACATAGAGAGGAGTACACACACCTCAGATCTTTGGTTCAAAATTTACTATTTTTTTCATCCTTGCTATGAAGTTTATTCTTTAATCTTTGTGCTGCACTTTGTTACTATTTGCAGGGATGGCATTGGCATTTGATGACTTTGGGAGGCCATTTATCATTACAAAGAAGCTGAGGTAGAAGAACCAAATGAGAGGGTGTTCAAAATTTCTAACATTGTGGTCACCGGGGCTGTTATGAGAATATTGCGCACCTCACTAGACTGCAATGGAGTAAAAATGACACTCTAGATTCCCTGAGGTGATGTCATCATCAGTAAGCTCCTATTCCTTTTATTCATTCTCTATTTCTGGATCAATCAAACTGCCCTTAAATTATGAAAACTAGTAGAATTTACTTTAAAACATGTATGATTCATAACTAAAAATTACTTAAATTTTCTGTAAAGACTAAAATAAGCCAATAGTCTGCGATCTACTCACTCTTTCTAACAAGCCGTAAGCCTCACCAAGCTAGAAGCTCAACATATGTCCATGTTTGCCTACTAAATCTCTTAAAATTGGTGAATTCGTTCAAGTGTCGTTTCGATCATTGGACGTCTAATGTGAATTAAGGGCATTTCAACCCCTAGATTTGTATGTGCCATATTCCATCATGCTAGTTCCATTTATAGATGCATGTCGGTTTCAGTTGTGGGTAGAGCTTGACACAATCATTTTGGTTAGATTGCAATAACTTGGTATTTAAAGTAGTTCTCCTATTTTATAGGAGATAAATTTTTTGGCTTGCATGTCAAACATAGGTACATGGTATTGGTCCATGCATGTAACGTGTGTGCACTTTGAGGATGTGGTACTTCAGTTTACCCAAATTCACACAAAAACCGAACCCAAATTCACACAAATTTAAGAAGTAACTGAACTGAATTGTTTCTGTTATTAACTATTTACTATTATAAGGCATGAAAATATATATTTATGCAACCTAAATGCACACAACCGTTCCATTATTCATGAATCCATAAATCACAAATGCGACAAGCACAAGCAGTTAGAGAGGCAACCTAAAAATTAATTCAGCCATGAAATAAACCATAAAAGATTAGTAATAAGTGAATACAATTCATATATACATTTACGAATACTTATCTGTCTATAATTGTTAAAAAAATTAGTTGTAGAAGAGGGAAGTAAGATCACAACCATATAATCGAAGATCAATCCCAGTTCATATTTTAATTGATCACTCGCTTCATCATTGACATTATCACTATTTCACATGATCACATGATCCATTGTTAGTAAGATCTTTATTTAACAATATACGACACATAAGGGTATGCAGGCATATTGTCTTACTGTCCATAAGCATCCCTGAAGTATAATCTCTTCATGAGTATAATTGATGGCCTTTACTATAATGGAGCTAAGCAGTTGCTAAATTGAAGATTAATTTTTGCAAAGGATAGTGAGTAATTTCACTACCTTTCTTTTTTATAAATCTTCCTCCTAGACATCTAGTTATTGGATGATAGGTACAGAAAAAACAACATGATGCACTTCTTGTCTTCACATTATTGTTTGTCAAGTCTATTCTTCGAACAAGACATAATAGCTCTTTTGATGATATAAAAAAAGACTTAATACCTGGTGAATAATATGAATTAGTGCCTTGGTGTTGCTATGAACAAACTTATCGACAAGAAAAAGAAATTGAAAGAGAGCTATAAAATTGGTTAGAACATAGATTTACTAGTGATCACTAGATCCATAACTAAGGATCCCACAGTCTTAGTAGATAATCATTCCTTCAAGTAATGATCCTCATATGTCTTCAGTTAATTTTTTTTTTATTCCACCTTCCATGGTGATCTGTTATGTGGAAGAAATTTTTTGATGAAGGCTACTAAATCAAAAAAGTATTTTCATAGGGCTCAATTGATGTTCTTATGTCTAGCTTCTAATTTATAGTCTTTAAGCTCTCTTGCAATGGTATATATATATTGATGGGCCCTTCCAGACTATCTATATAAACAACTGATCTTTCACTAGATAGATAATGGAGTTAGCAGCTTGAAGTTTTCTATCACTTTTTTATTTTAAAAGAGAGTCCTCTAGTTCTTCTCTTAGGGTTCCTCTCAGGCTTCCTTGTTGCACTTCATGATCACTTCCATCATTTAATTTGGCTATATTGTTTCTCAACTGGGTTGTTTCTATGGTTTTAGTGTTGTAGTAATTGTTCTCAACATCTTCGTGATGTTTGCATTTCGTCTATATATGATTCTCCAATTCACGTCCACTCCTCCACATACCATGTTTTTTCTCTTTCAACAACTTGCTTCTGGGAATCATATTGCCAGTTCTCATCTTAGAAATACTTCTCTCCCCTGAATCTCCTTTGTTGTATTTGCAACAATGGAGGGAGAAAAAAATCTTCTTTGTTGGATTTTCCTCGGTGTAGGTTCTTCTCGGTTTAATACCAATTGATGGGTGCTAGAAAATGCAAAACATGTAGATAAGCAATAAAATTTACTACCCATCTCAGTGGGTGGTGTCAATCACAATCAATGTATTTTGCTAAACAGAGGCCAAACAGTTCCACATGATGATTCTATCATTAAACTTGTATTATAACATTTAAGTAAATTAATGAAATAAGAGTGATTCTACTCAATTACATTCACTTTGCAGTAGAAATTGACCCTCATGCATGAGATTGAGAAACGATAAATAAAAACAAATATTCTATTTCTCACAGAACAATGGGTTTCATGGTTTCTTTTTTAGGTAAAGATTCCATGCTAGTTTTCTTTCTAGGAGTTTACCCTTCTTTCTACTCAGAGTTTATTCCTTAACAATCTCCTTCATTATCAATGGAGTGATCTTCCTCAATTGCCAAATGATATGCCTCAACTGATCCAAGGATCTTCCTGCCCAATGATTGTGCTCAATTGAAGTTGTGGAGAATACAGAATCCCTCTATAGTAACATCATCAGACATGAGTACCAAATACACGATATCTCCATTCTCCAGCAAAGCTTTGGAAGCAATTTCCCCTTCCACTAGAGCTATAATTTGGCTCTTGTTTAGAGATATGCTGAGGGAATAACCAGCATCTAACTCCTACTTTCCTAGCCTTGTATTTTCCATGATGATGGCCTTGTTGGACTAACCATGGTATCTCTGAGTGGTTTTACACCAGTCGTAGAAAGAGGGCTCTAGGCTCTTGTTGGCTTCCAAGTAGTAAACAAAATCTTCCGCAATGGAATGCTGAGAAGGGTTGAATCTACCATACCAAATCAGATGAACATCCACAGTAGGACTACTGGTGAGTAGGGGACCATTGTGATAATTTAAAACAAGGGGTTGTTATTCAAGCAATATGGAGGAACATAGATCAATTAGAAGAATTATACATACAATAATCTTAAACCCTCCCATTCCCAAAATCAGAGGAACCCTACAAACCCTAGTGCTACTGGGTTTTGCGTGACAGATAAAAATGCCTAAATTTTTCTCTACCTCCTTTGTTGGATTTGCCTCACTGCAGGTTATTCCTACTTTAATACTAATCGATGGGTACTAGAAAACACAAAACCTCCACAAATTCATACTAATTTGCTGTAGGTAGATAAGAAATAAAATTTACTACCCATCTCAATGGATGGTGTCAATCACAATCAATGTACATCACTAAACAGAAGCCAAACAATTCCACATGAGAATTTTATCATTGAACTTGTATTATAGCATTCATGTAAATTAGTGAAATAAGAGTGATTCTACTCAATTACATTCACTCTAAAGCATAAATTGATCCTCATGCATGGGATTAAGAAAGGATGAATAAAACGAAATACTCTATTTCTGACACAACAATGGGTTACACGGTTTCTTGTTTAGGCACAGATTCCATGCTAGTTCTCTTCCCGAGAATTTACCCTTCTTGCTACTCAGTGATTATTCCTTAACAATCTACTTCATTTTCAATGGAGTGATCTTCCTCAATTGCCCAGTGATATGCCTCAACTTCTCCAAGGATCTTCTTTCCCAATTATTGTGCTCAATTGCATTTGTGGAAGTTGGTGCCTTCTTCTCGAGAGAGTCTGTTGCTTCTCATAATTTGTTTTCCTCAATGAATTCTTCCACTTTAGCTTAGTGATTTATGGTCTATGTTAAAAAAAAATTCTCAGTGATCTCCTCCTTTGTAATGAATGTCTTAATTATTGTTGGAGTTGATTTATGTTTCATCATTCAGCAAGATGTTTCTGAAAACAACAAGATCTGTGATGCAATGCCATCACACCCTACTATATTTATGTTAATTAGGTATCTCTTTATTTTTTGTCTTATTTCTCCAGTAGCAGGAATCTGTCATCTCAACTCCTATTATTTTTATAATGATTCTAGTGTAATGGGTTATTAATCTAAGTACATTGTATCTTTCCTTTCCTTCCAACTATTTTTAGAAATGTCATGTTTAAAGTGGGAGTCGGTGAAACCAAGAATGATCTCATGCGGGATCATGTAAGTCTCACGAGCACAAATTGATGATTAAACATGAATGGGATGTTGGAATTTAAACACATTTTTGGTGATGCAAGAACACTAATGGACTGGGCATGCTCCTAAATCACTCATTCCAATGTCCAACAGATAGCCTTTATTTGAAAATATAGGTTGAAGTTATAATTTATTTATCATGTGGCACCATTTGGTGTGGTTATAATAGATTGAGTAGACAAGTAGTTGAATAGATTCAATAGAGAAGTGGATCCAAGCCTAAGAATCCAATGGTGTTTTTCTTGATTTCAATGATAGGAATTGGATTTGCAACACACTGTTGATGTTTTTAACTAATTTAACTTTTTTGTTTGACAACATGTTTATGCCCTTGTTTAAATGCTAGAATTTAGTTATTTTCCCAATAACTATTTGGAGTAGTTTATGTTCTATTTGCAGCAATAATATTTATTTATTAGGGTTCTTTGAATTTATAGGTTCATTTTTAAAGGCATATACATTTGAGTTCCCCACGGTCTAATTCATTTTATTTCATCCTTTTATTATATCAATCCTTGGGTTTGTTGGTGATTTACAATTTGGTGATATCAGTTTCTAGCTGCAACACCTTGTTGGATTTCTTAAAGATATTTTCTTGCCTTTATCTTACTATATTTCCTATGAAGCATGATTATTTATTTGCATACATAGGGTTGAAGTATAAGCAGTTGGTTTTGCATTTGAAGGATGATTTTCTTATATGATTTGGTTTTGTTTGGCATGTATATCAACCTTCAGAAGAAGAAGTGATGGGATTTCTTGGTCCCTATGTAAATGTAGTTTGCTTAGATTGTAATGAGGCTGGTGATGGTGATCTTTTATTATTGTGTGATCGCTATGATTTAACATATAATACATATTTTGTTGGCCTTGGATGGGCTGTCCCTGAAGGAGATTGGTAATGTCATGGCTATCAAAAATCTATGTCTAGACAACCCAACGCACATGATAAAGATGTTGAGGACTTTGTGCTTGCTTTTGACAATGGGGATGAAGTTTAGGAATCAGAGGATTTGTGGAAGATTCTCTAGTTGGTATGGTTGTAGAAAGAATAAACTTAGAGCTCAATTTATCACCACCTTCTTCTTCTTTTTCTCCTCTCACAACAAGGCCAACTCATGTAATAACAATTCACAAAAGGATTTTACAATGAAGCACTCCTAGATTGCTAGATGCAATAAGGGATTCACTGAGGCAAACCAAGGTATCTGGGTCTACATCACAAGTATCCATTATTTGAAAAAAACTCTCTGAGGTCAGCACATACTTCAGGAGCATGTACAGGCTTTACATGACAATTGATCTACACCAAGAAGAGGCTTTTAGTAGTTTTCACCTAGCTCTTCCCTTCACAGATTTGGGGCAAGAGATGGGTCTGATGCAATTGTACAACCCGCACCCAAAAGCAAGTCGCTTCTCCTTCATGAATCACATTGGAGAAGTAATTTAGCCCCTTTTTTAGAGATGGAAAATTATAAAGTTAAATTTGATGTTGATTAGGCGTGGGCAATGATGGAACATACTCTAGCATTAGGAGAAGATAATATAGGTCCAACTAATTCTCACAAAGATGGAAGAAATTGGCAGGGGTCATCTTCTAGTCATAAAAAATGATTTATAAGAATTGATGGGAAATGCAAGGTCAATTGTTGTGAGTAGAAGCATCTTTACTACTCATGTATGATCAAGAACTAGATATATTCAACATAGACACATTCCTGCAACTACTAAGTATTTGGAAAATCTAGAAAGGATAACATAGGATATCTCATGTAGGGATGTTGGAAATAATAGGCTGCCAACATCTAGTGTTTCTAATGAGATATTGGGTATAAGAATATCTGAAAGAAGTAGCAGTTTACATCATCAACTACACAATGGTAGCTCATTTAGTAAACCTCATGAAAATGGAGTCTGCAAAGTTGAAGGTGCAAAGGAGAAGTTGATTTCCATGGTAAAATCTCACATGAAGTGCACACTCACAAGGGAACATAGGTAAAAGCATCTGTATTTTTGCTTCTTTTATGGTTTGTCTCTATAGAGTTGATTTTACTAGGTGCACACTGTATGCATCTCAAAATTTCTCTTTAAGAAATCCTATTTTTATTCTTTCCAAGAAAAAATCTCTAGGGTATCCCAAAGGATGTCCCCACATTCATGGATGGCATCCCTGGTAAACACATTGGCATTAACTAGTGCACTCACCCAAGGGGTTTCGACACGGAACCTGCTAGCATAGGACTAGCCAAATACCCAGTAACATTGATGACATTCAGTTGGTCTAACCCCTTGGGCTCAATAAATCATAATCAACTACACTATTTGCGATATTAACATATTTATCCTGTCTAACATTTTCCTAGAGTAATCATAACAATCCAAGCCTGCTCCTATTTTTTTTTTGGTTTTTAATTCCTTTTTTGGTTCGGTGACAACTTTATATGACCCTATAGATATTTATTTTTGTTAGAGCATATGTTGAAAAGTATATGTTCTCTTACATTCTACCTTGTCTGTTATGTATTGATGGAGTTCAGTTTCATTACTTGTGACCAAATAACTGTGTCAGGAATGTATACAAGGATTCTTGTATCACCATTTATAAAATGAAAATTGTCCTTAAAAGCAAAGTAGAACCTTAATGCTACATTTTTGGATCTTAGGGAACTTCCAATCCTAATAAATGAGGTGAAATTTAAGTGTTTCCAGAATCCAAATATCAAGTTTTGTGAATTCTCTCATATATGGTCCTCGAAAAGAAAAGTGAAATTTAATTATTTCCAAATCTTAACTTCTGTGCATTCACTCATATTTGGTGCTGGTATCTTTTGAGAAAACAGGAACAATTTACTTTATTTGCGTTCAAATTTTCCAAAAGTAATACTAAATTTCTCCCTCACTAAAATTCTCCATGAAATGGATTTGGGATTGAAAATATTGTAAATATTTTTAGGGGAAAAATCCAAAATAATTTTTCCATATTAGAGTTTCATAACACTAGGTACTAAAACCATCTTCTATTTTCTACTCCAAATGTCTAATAGAGTATGCCTAGAAACTAATCGGAAAATTAGGTAGATGCATTGGACATACTAAATAATTTTTTATGAATAATCACTTAACATAAAATATATATTAGGTTGCATAAATATATAACTTAGAAGCATGAACTCAAGAAGAAATCTCAATGAGATTGATATATTCTTAATTGAGTTAAATGAGGCCAAGAATAACTTGACTAGAGGGTGTTGAAAATGGCATAGCTTTTTTGTTCTCGTTGGATAGATTTAGAACTGAAAATCAACATTTTTCTTGCTTGCATAATTTGGGAAGATTTTTTTATCTCAAGTCTCAATGTTATTGAATAGTATGATTTATCCCTTGTAATGCTGAGATATGTTGTGATACCACTTGCTAGTAACCTCAACACTTTGGATGAAAATTTAGTTGTGAATTTTACTTACAAAAGATATAAGTGAAAATATAGATTAATTGGCACTTCTGTAGAATTTCCTTGAAATTATTCTACTTCTTGAATGAATAAATATGAAACTAATTGTTGCAACAAGACAAAAAATATCTCTACCAATTTGCAGTGGAATAGAACAAAAATAAAACACAGTCACATTATAGCAAAAAACCAAATGTTTCTAGGGAACTCAACTGGGAAAACCTTCTGCTAGCTGTAGAAATTTAAAATACTATCTCATTAAAGATTTTGAGACACCTTCTTCAAGACTAGGTTCATCGATGCTTCTTTATTTCCATAATCATTTCCATAAGCATTAGGGTTGTTGTCCATCAAATTAGAGTAGCTAGAAAGTGTCTCTTCGATTTTAGAAAGCAAATCATGATCAACTTCATCCAAGAATCCCCTAGGAGGCTCATCAGTAGCAAGAACAAAGGTCTTATTTTATTTTATTTCATCACATGCATCCATCATAATCACTTATTTGTCTTCATTTCTTTCACAGTCATTTTCAATGTTAGATGAAAAAGGTAATTTAGTATGATATAATCCTTAGGTAACCAACCTCAAACATATCATTGGTTAATTTAAGTTGTTCGAAGTTTATCGTGTTTGAGTTTTATCATGAAACTACTAGAAGTGTACTAGCATGGGTGAGTTGATTATCTTGATAAAAATGTTATGGTTTGATCTAGTCCTTCAAAGGAACTTATAGTTGATGGTCAAAATTTCACATTCCATTCATTTTTTTGTCTTCACATATAACAAATACCTTTATGTTATAGCCTCTAGCTAGATATATACCATAATTTCCACTCAAAAGTTGGATGCCATAATTCTGGAGCTTGAGCTTACTCAAGTTATCTTTTTTGAGTTGAAAATGTCATTAGATCTCATTATATCGTCTATTGCAGAGAATGAATCCAATTTACCTTTGTTTCAGTTAAAAATGTGATTAGATCTTGCTATATCATATTTTGTAGAGAATAAATCCAATTTCTCAGAGTCCATTTGCTTGAGGTATAACAAATCTACTTTAATTCATTAAACTTACTATTCATATTATGTTTGCTAATTGTGATTCTGCAGGCCACATCTGCATTGGAAAAGGGGCATATTTAATGAAGTGTGGAAGGAGAGGGAAGCTTCAGTTATGTACTTTCAAACTTTCTAAGGTATGTAATAAAATTTTAAATAAATTCTCCATAGAATGTTGTGATTTAACTTTTTCTTTTGATAATGGATTATTTATGTGATCTCCCCTCTCTCTCATACAATGAGAGTCCAGAGATACATTCTTTTCTTGGATATGTGAACAATGGACAGATTTAGGCTAGCCATTTATCTAGAAATTTACACTGTAGAAGATCAAGCATTTGTGGTTGAATATTTCCTTACCACTAAATTAGAGTTGAAGAGTCAAATTGCTATTTGTTAGGAATATACCTCACTTATAAATCAATTTGTTGCTGACTCTGTATAGACCTTCCATGGGAGGGCAAAGACTAATCACTAACATTGCTTATTCTGTCTACAGACCAAGTAAAGATTCCAAATGTGTATAAGTTAATGGCTCCTTAGATAATCCCAAGAGTGGCACTATTGTAGCAACAATAAATTCATTTATTTTGAGTTCTTCATTGGTGCATTAATAGTATATTATTTATTCCATACAATACCTCAACAATGCATGATCAAATTACAGCTAAGCCTGTCATAATATTTTGCTTACCCTCTTGGAAACTAGAGTGTGTGTCAAGCTTTTATGTCAGAATTGTATCATGTATAGTTTACTTGGGACAATTTTTGTGGATCTAAGTAGCAAGATACCTATTGGAATTCAAGAGGCAACAATACTACAAAGTGGGAAAGAGGTTTCACATTTAACTTGGCTTTCGCATTATGGTTGGAGTTAGTTTGTTGGCAAGATGCTAGATACATAGCTTCCTTTTTATGATTGAGTGCAATATTGAATCCTTCGACATATTCCTTGCTAAATTTTCATTAAGTTATGGGTTTTCTCAGAAGTGCTTCACACTTATAAACTTTACCAGAGTTGTTCTTGAGTCTTTGGAGGTGGTTAGCTTTTCAAAGCACACAAGTTCAAGAAGATGAGAAATAATATGCCCGACCAATTTGAAGTTATCTCCCTGCGAATAGGGTGTTCCCATTCATAAACCTGATGACTCACTCTACTTCTTTCTAGTGAACAACTTTGGGACTTTCCATGAATCATGAGACAATTCCAACCCCATATCTATAAATTTCTTATTTAAATCTATACCCACTAGATCAGAATCTACACAAGGAGAACTCCATTCTTGTTTCTAAATAACCTGCAATTGACTTGTACCATGCTATTTAATCTTTTATGTATTTATTCGCATCCTTGATCTGTGACATAAAGATGCAACAAGCTACCTTGCATTTTCTATACTAACACTCCTAAAAAATAATAAAGTATGCCCAAATCTATCATTTCAAATGATTTATGTAGCTCACCTTTTGGTTTTTCAATTATTGAAGTTGTTACCTATATTGATGAGATCTTCTACAACCGATACCACAGTGACAATATATGTTATAGTTTTATCCGTGTTGCTTTGAAGTTGTTTCTCCTTCAGTAGAACAACAATACACTGCAATTTCCATTTAGGGGAGAAGTGTACCCAGTAGCAACCTTGGCCTGTGTTCAGATGGGTTGAATGCACATTAGACTCTACCTATTGTTTTGAACGTGTTTCTGCTTCAACAATACTTTGTCTCAGTAGATCCTTTCGGTCTACACCTTCAGTAGATGCATGCAGCCTTGGGATACATGTTGTAGATTATAGTTTTCCTATGAGGGTGTAGCAGTAATGAAATAAGTGCATCGATTTTAGGCATCTTGTGGTTGTTGTATGCAAGCATGCTTGTTTAGTGTTTCCCAAACATAGATAGAGCCATATTTAGTATGCTTTTATAGTTTGAATTAGATGCTCACTTTTCTTAATTTAGGTGTTTTTCTTAATTCTGTTTTATGCACAAATTTATCTTAAAGAAAAGTGCATAGTAGAGAAGGGTTCTATAATTTGAACATGGGACACACTTCTAGGTAGGAGGTACTCTATTCTAGGAATAATTTTCCACGCAGATTAGGTTGTTTATCCGAGAATCCCAAGAGTGACACTATTGTAGCAATAAGAAATTCGTTTATTTTGAGTTCTTCATTAGTGCATTGATAGTATATTGTTTATTCCATGAAATACCTCAATAGTGTATGATCAAATTATAGTTAATATTGTCATAATATTTTGACTTACCCTGTTTTAGAAGGAAACTAGAGCGTGTGTCAAGCTTGCATGTCACAATTGTATCATGCAGAGTTTACCTAGCACAATTTTTGTGGATCTAAGTAACCAAATACCTGTTGGAATTCAAGAGGCAACAATACTACAAAGTGGGAAAGAGGTTTCACAGTTAACTTGCCTTTCACATTATTGTTGGAGTCAGTTTGTTGGCAAGATGTTGGATACCCTAGCTTCCTTTTTATGACTAAGTGCAAGATTGAATCCTTCGACATATTCCTCACTCAATTGTCATTAAGCAATGGGTTTTCTCAGAAGTGCTTCACATCTATAAAATTTACCAAAGCTGTTATTGAGTCTTTGGATGTGGTTATCTTTTCAAATCACACACGTATAAGAAGACAAGAAATAATATGCCTGACTAATTTCAAGTTATCTTCCTGCGAATAGGATGTTCCCTTCCATAAACCTGATAACTCTCTCTGCTTCTTTCTAGTGAACAAATTTGGGACTTTTCATGAATTGTGAGACAATTCCAACCCCACAACTATCAAATTCTTATTTAAAGTTATACCCACTAGATTAGAACCCACACAAGGAGAATTCCATTTGCATTTCAAAAGAACCTGCAATCGACTTATGCCATGCTATTTAATATTTTATGTATTTATTCACATCCTTGGCCTTTGAAATAAAGACGCAATAGGCTACCTTCCATTTTCTATACTAACACTCCTAAAAAATAATAAAGTATGCCCAAATCTATCATTTCAAATGATATATGCATCTCACCTTTTGGTTTTTCAATTATCAAAGTTATTACCTATATTGATGAGATCATCTACAATCGAGGTCACAGTGACAATATATGTTAGAGTTTTATCTGTGTTGCAGTAAAGGTGTTTTTTCTTTAGCAACACTATAATACATTACAGTTTCCATTTAGTGGAGAACTGTACCCAATAGCAGCCGTGGTCTCTATGCAAATGGGTTGAATTCATAGTAGACTTTATCCGTTGTTTTGAAGGTGTTTCTCCTTCAAAACTTCATCTCAGCAGATCCTTTCAATCTACACCTTCAGTAGATGCATACAGCCTTGGGGTACATGCTATAGATTCCAGTTTTGTTGTGAGGGTAAAGCAACGATGAAAGAATCGTATCGATTTTAGGCATCTTATGGTTGTTGTATGCAAGCATGCTTTTCTAGTGCTTCCCAAAATTATATAGATCCATATTTTGTATACTTTTATAGTTTGACTTAGATGCTCACTTTTCTTAATTTAGGTGTTTTTCATAGTATTATTTTATGCACATATTTATCTTTAAGAAAAGTGCATAGTAGAGAAGGGTTCTATATTTTGAGTAGGGGACACTCTTCTAGGTAGGAGGTACTCTATTCTAGGGAGCTTCTGTCATGCATGTTAGCTTCTTTATCCTAGACAGAGCTCCAAGTCCCTGCTAGATAAGGCACTAGTGGACAGAGTTCCAAGTCCCTAAATTTTCCAAAACCCCACCTGAGCCTGGATATCTAGCCTAAAATCCTTTACATTCCAATCATCTCTTGGCTGTGATTTCATAGAGAGATCCCTCTCTGATTTGGTAGGGCTAGCTACCAAACTAAAAGCTTCGTCAGTGGTTGCCTCCATTGATCTCCTCATCAGCCTGGGACATTATGAAGGATAACAGAGGGCATGACAACTAGGGAGTGCTAAGGTGTTCTAGTGAATGTAAGCTTCCCAAGTCATGGAAAAATGTAAAGCTAGTTGTGAGGTCATGATTGCCAAGGTGTGTTAGGGAATGCTAGGGCATACTAACATGTGCTAGATAGTATGGAGACATGTCAAACAAGCTAAGATGTGCCAAGTGCTAAGGCATGCCAAGATGTACAAGGGTTCCAAGTCCTTGCCTCCTCTTCTTCCATATGCTATCCACTTATGACATTTCTGTTGCAATATTTGGTGCATTTGCTAGTTATAGGTCATTTATAGGTTATACATGTCTTCAAAGTTTCACTTCTAATTGAGTATTCAACTAAACATATTGATTCTTTTATACAAAACTAATTTTCCCTCCACCCACTTTTCATAAATTCAATAATAATTAGGTAGGGACCTGTAGCTTCGATGTTTCTTTGCTTGTTTAGTAAAATATTGTTGAGACTTTAATTTATTGAAAGTTGTAGAATTTACAATTTATGAAGTTTCAAGGTCTAATTTTTAAAAATATAATTCTTTAAAGGGTGCTAGCTCAATGGAAGAGGACCTGCTTTACAAGCAAGAGGTTGGTGGTTCTATTCCATCATGCCCTGACATCCATATGGAATGGCATTGATCATTTTTGGGTGACGAAGTCTCTTTTGACCATCAGCAATGAGCTTTGGTGACATTTTTCGACCCTCACCAAAAATATGAAATGGTGACGGTGAACAAACACCATAATATATACACATCAATAGTGACGACCCTACCATAAATCGTTGTTGTTGATATGAAATGGTGACGGTCACTTTCCATCATTATAGTCATTATTTGTGACAGACCTTGAATGTCACCATAATGCCTATACTTCTAGCAATGCAGCTTTTCGTGACGGTCAAAAAATGTCACAGTATATATGCACCAATAGTGATGGCCATTAAAGATCCATCACAATAAATCATTGTTGTTCATATGAAATGGTGACGGTCACTATCCATCATTATAATAAATATTCATGACAGACCTTGAATCTCACCATAAAACCTATACTTTTGGCGATGCCACCTTTGGTGACATACAATTTTTGGTGACTAAGGCTATGGTCTGTCACCATTGTTCATATGCAATGGTGACAGTCGCTATCCGTAATTATAAATCATTATTGGTGACAAACTTTGAATGTCACTACAACACCTATACTTTTGGCGATGCCACCTTTGGTGACATTTAGTTTTTGGTGAAGGAGGCTATGGTCTATCACCATTGCTCATATGAAATGGTGACGATCGCTATCCATCATTATAAATCATTATTGGTGACGGACTTTGTATGTCACTACAACACCTATACTTTTGGTGACGCCACCACCTTTCATGACGTTCAGTTTTTGGTGATGAATGCTCTTTTGACTATCACCAATGAGCTTATGGTGACATTTTTCACCCCTACCATTGTCCTTTTTTCTTGTAGTGGCAGCTGAGTGCGCGGACCCCTGTAGCTGAGTGCACAGGGTAGGTCGAGTCTGTAATTGTCTGGAATTATCAATAAAGAGAAGTATTCTACAATTTCTATGTCTTTCTTTCCTCTTTATGCATCTTGTTGTGTTGGGTATAAATTTCACTTATAATTCTTTCATGATGCGCGAATATATGTAAATGTGTTGGTTAAGTAAAGAAAGTACGAACATCTGTTTACACGAAGCTAACTAAGATTGGTTAATAAGATAAGTAAGACAGTTAGCCTAGTTCGAGAGATATTGCAGATCGTTGCCTTAGCGGTGTGAAAGTCCCTAAGCCGTAGGTTAGGGCTGCGTGAAAACCAACTGTACCCTCTCACAAAGATACTGAAGGGTGGAGCAGAGGACTAAGCAACCTGTGCGAAGGCAGGTATAGCCAGAATAAATCGACATCACATCCATCTCAAGTGTGCGGAAACTTGGTTCTAACATCCCCCCATACTTCTTCAGGTGAGACTTTAGTCTGCGCTCCGCAGGCGGATGCCGAAAGGGCTAGTAGTGTAGGGATTTGTTTGGCTAACTAACGCTGAACATGGGTCAGACCTCCTCAAGCCAACAGTGTAGGAAGTTCTCCAGAAACCAATCTAGATCCACTAGAGGAGGTCAAAGAAAAACTAACAAACTTGGATCTACAGATGCTATGATCATTGGCTTGGAGAATAAGATGGACGATATGAAAATTGAAATAATGAATACTGTTAGCAAACAAATAGACTCTTTGAAATTTCAGCAAAAACTAGAAAAAGAACAAGAGTCATTGTCTATTTTTTTTCCAAAGTGTAGAAAGAAGCATCCTTTAAGAGAATGTCCCTCTGATATGAAAAGTGCTAATAAATGTGTGATTTGTGCAGAGAACCATGCCACTGAGGATTGCCCATCCATACTAGGATTGAAGGCTGTACTCGAAGGATAGCATTCCAAACCTGAGTCTTTACATGCCATGGGAGCATGAAGAAATTGGCCTCAAGTAAGTGTAGGTATGGCTCTTGAAACACATTTTTATGGCTATAATGCATCTCCATATTCCTATTATAATAATAATAATCAATCTCAACATTGGCAACATGGGAACCATTTCCATCATTGACAGTCCTCTCAACCTTGGCAATAAGGATGGAGAGGACCAAACCATTCATATCATTCCTATCCTACTCAGATGCCATCATATCCTCCTTCTTTTGCACCACACCATATGTCACAACCATCTTTTCCCTCTCTACCTCAGCAAAATCAATCATTGCCACCATTTCCTTTGCCACCACCATTTATACCACCTCAACTACCTGCTCAACAAGTACCAAATCCTAATAATAAGGCGGTAGAACTGATTCATTCGATTGGACCATCCCCTCTCCCTACCTATTGAACCTTTCCAATTGGGATAAATGAGCTTCAATTGAGATCGCAAAGGGTAGTTAAACCAGAAAAACAAAAATAGTCCACGGTGATTATTGAGGAGAAAAATGAGGAGGTAGCTCCTGACCTTTGGGAAAACAATATCACCCTCCAATCCATTCCCGTACCTTCAGATTCACCATCTTCTTCAAACCCACCCCCCTATCCAGAGCGTTTGGCCATGGAGAAGACCAACCTTGAGTCCACCTTGGCTTCTGAATTAAGGAATATTTGTATAAAGGTTCCTTTACTTCAGGCTATCCGAGAAATTCCCATATGTACCAAGATAATTCAAGAATTATCTCTTAAAAAGCCAGGGAGGAAGAGAGTAGAACCTCAAACCATTCAATTTGTTGGTAGAGCAATTGTGTTGATGATAGGATGCATATCAATGGAGAAATATACAGATCCTGGAAACCTAGTTGTTTCTGTCCAGATAGGTGATATCCTTGTCTCTAATGTATTAATAGACCTAGGGGTGGCCATCAATGTGATGACCAGGTAAGCCATGGAACAACTTGGGTTGAGCCACATTCTTCCTATACCCACCATGCTTGAACTTGCAGACATATCTAAAATCAAGCCCGATGGAGTATTGGATGGTGTGGTTGTCTCTATAGATTCATGGGAATACCTCACAGATTTCACTATGCTTCAGCCAAATAATCCCATGTGAGGACATCCTTTGATTCTGGGGTGACCATGGCTTGCCACAGCTGATGCCTATATTGGATGTCACTCCGGTGATATGTACATTTCACATGGAGACTCTAGGAAAAAGGTCACCTTATACCCAACTACTAGATCTATTCAGGAACTCAAGGATACCTTATGGTTAGATTATGACAATAGTGATGAGGATACTCGGCCTATTTCTTCGATTCAGCATCATACCGAGTCTGCTCAAGATGGTCAGTTGCGAGATTTCTTGAAAAATCTAAACACTATGCCTAGTTTTGATACACTTCATTAGATCTTTAGTCTATATTTTCAAGAAAACTCTGATTCCCAACCTTCATCATCCCATATTGTGGCATTATCTTCCTGTACTCTTGAGCCCGAGACTACTCTTGTTGAAATCAGTCTAGGAAAATCCTTACACATTAGTTCAGACCTGGATTCATCTCAGCAAGAGCATCTTGATACCTTGTTGCGAGATCATTTGGATGCATTCGCTTGGAGTTATGAAGACATAAAGGCATTCCTCCTAAGACTTGTACTCATCATATCTATATCCAGGAGGGAGCCCGACCTGTCCGATAACCCCAGAGATGAATGAATCCGGCACTAAGACATATTTTTAAAGAATAATTACAAAAACTCCTAGATGCTAATTTTAGCTACCCCATTTCTGACAGCTAGTGGGTCTCTCCATTAGTGATAGCCCCTGTTGGGCAGCAAATCCCCCACAACACAGTTTTGGGACTCAAAACCCACATTTTGGGTAAAATTGTATTATAAAAACTCCGCAAAGTGCGTAGAGTGTGAAGTGAATAGTCAAGTCAAAGGGTTTTCTGCCCTTGAGTATGTAAATTATTATATTGTAATGTCAGCCCACCCATGGTTCACGGACAATGGGAGTGTATAAATAGAGTGAGGCTCTAAGATGTAACTCTGAGTCTATAAGTCTGAGTCTTGTGTCGTAGGAGTAGGTAGAGGCTCTGCAGCTAAGTGCGCAAAGGCCTAGTAGAGTCTGCAGCTGAGTGCGCGGACCCCTGCAGTTGACTACGGAGGGTGGTGTAGAGATTGTAATTGGAGAAAAGCATTAATAAAGATAAGTTGATTCTACATTCTCTATCCTGTGTTGCTGTTTACTTTTATGTATCTTATACTTCTTATGATTGTGCGCATCTATATAAATGGTGAATGGTGAATGAAAGTATTAGGCCCACTTAATTTAATTAAGAAACCATCATAATAAGTACACTAAGGATAAAGGATCAAGACAGGATCTCTTCATGCTATTTGCAGAGCTACACGAAGGCAGTAGCACAAGTTGCGAAGGATAGACAGCTACGGAGAGCAGCATAAGCTCGCAGGTTCATTCTGCGAACCTCCAAAAACTTCATCAAGACATCCCTAGGGTGCGTTCCAGCACCCTCCCATACTACCCCGGGTGAGACCTCAGTCCGCGCGGCCGGTAATTTCGGGATTTGTTCGGCTTAATCACTTCTGAACTTGGGTCATGCCCCAACAAGCCAACAAATGGTTCCATTGTCGGGATTGGGATCTGCATAAGGGATGTCTGATGTCAGAACACTAGAATCCAACGAAGAAGCAAATTGAAGAGTGGTTGGACAAAAGAATCCACAAATTCGCGACACATGAAAACAAGAATGCATAGATATCTGAAGAACAATGGTTGGAGCACTATCTGTATACAGAAACCTAAGAAATTTTCTTTGCCTCCTTTCCATCGGAGTTGTATGAGTGGCTCGCCAAGTTAGCAGACAGTCAAGGGAGAAGTAGGCTTGATAAACCGATTGTGTGGACTCCTGAACTAGTGCGCAGATTAGAAGCCTCGGAAGACAGGATTGCGCGTGCTGTAGACCACTGGCTTGACCGAATTATAGGGGGATTCATCACTGAGTTTGTAGTCAACACCACTATCAGCTGTAGTGACGTAGAGCAACGCTTTCTCAAGGCACTGCGAGCTAAGTACATAAGGTCTTTGAATACTTGGATTAAAATGCTATTGTACGAAAAGCGGGTTATGCGAATAAATTAATGTTTGCGACTAGATGAAGTGGAAGAGCCTATAGAAATGACGATAGCATAGGGATAGAAAGTAGCCCTTTGATTTCGCCGCGAAGAGAAAGCGAGGAAGAGCTCGTGGAGGTTTCCCCAAGGAGTGCAGTTAATTTGATAAAGCAGAGGATTCCGCGATTACCACCCCCACCCACACCGCCACTGGTCTCACCAGTTTTACCTCCATCTCCTCCCACCCCACCTCCACCACCATCACAATTCAATATGGTGAATGCGGTCAAGTTGCAAGTATTCAAAGGGGTAGGAAATGAAGATCCAGACCAGTTCTGGTTCATTGTAAGAGCAGTATGGGAAGCCTAGGGTGTTGTGGATGACAATATCAAAAAGGCGACGCTTGTTAGCATGTTACAAGACCGTGCATTGACATGGTATATTAAGTACTCAAATGATCACCCGAATGTAGGAATCACGGAGATTTAGATAGCCCTAGATAGGGAGTTCAGCAGGCCGAAGTCAGAAACATAGTCAATTATTGGGTTTAAAGAGATTGCGATGCTCCCAGGTGAAACCTCATGGGATCTAGATCAGTGATTGAAGGGTACAATTCGCGAAGCGAATATGATGTTGAGAGATGCGCAGTGTTGCGCATGGTTCATAGCATCTCTCTCACCACACTTAAGGACCGAGTTGTCGCAATAGTAGTTGACCACACAGGCCAAAGCATTGGAAATGACAATGAGACTGCATGAGACTCCGATACAGGATACTACATTGGGAGTCTAGCAGATTCATGCGCAGCTACAGAATCTATGTTTAGAAATGAAGAGCTTGAAGCAAGAAAGGACACCGCGACCAGAAGTACATGAGGAAGTCCGGCGTGTAAAATGTAAAATTCAGGGCCACGATAAGGATCACTGTCCTGTTTTTGCGAACTACATAGCAGCAGGGGGGCCTATGCCAATAAGACCCAAAGCACAGGCAAGGCCCAACATGATGCCTACCTTGTGGTGTGTGATATGTCAGATAGGGGGGAAACATAATACGGACAATTTTCATCTGTTACAGAAATATATGCAGACGTCCCATCAGCTATTTTGTTATTTTTGTAGGTCAGTAGGGCATGACGAGCGCACTTGCAGAAGTTATGAGTTAATGATGGACCAAACACCGGCGTATAGAATGCATACTAAAATGCAGGCCCTTGACCCAAATGTAGAAATAGCACGCGGTGGATTCCAAGGACGCAGAAGAGGGCGAAGAAGAAAGGGACCCGGAAGGGATCGCAAACAGTTGATTTGTTACAATTGCGGAGGGCCTGGGCACTACGCTCGTGATTGTACAAATCCCACAAGAATATCATGTTTATACTGGAGCCAGTTTGATCATGAGATCAAAGACTATCCTACATTGATAACCAAGCTGCGCGACAAAGGGGTACTCCATCCACCCCCGACCCAAAATGTACAGATGATGAGATCTGAATCGTGCGAAGAAGAACCAACGGTGAACATGATGCTTAGAAGCGGTCTCACAATAGGGGTAGACAAGGGAAAACAACCTAAAGAGAGCATGTGGGTTCGTAAGGCTCCTGCAAAGGAACACGAATTTGATCTGGAACGCGCGAAGGAAGAATTTATGGAATATAATAAAAGCTTCGTGGAAGCCTCCACTTCAAGTACAAAGGATAAAAAAGAAACGGGGATGGATCCTTCGATGCTCACTACCTTTCTGGAGACATGCATGAAATTGCTACATGACAGTAAGGCAGTAAAAGAACTACAAGAGCTGATCACTAGGTGCACGATAGTAGGAGAACTGCGCGTGGTCTGGAAAGTTGGAAAACATGCACTGCACACTGGAAGGGAAATGCGATTGACTGTGCATATCAAAGAATACGAAATGGATCAGGTAATTTTGGACTTAGGATCGAATGTGAATGTGTTGCCGAAACAAACATGGGAACATATGGGAAAACCCGCGTTGTAGTGGTCTCCTATTCAGTTGCACATGGCCAATCAACAGAAGATCATATCAATGGGGAGACTGCAAGGAGTCACAGTGGACATTGAAGGAGCAAGTGCGCTCATGGATTTTGAAGTAATAGAGATTATTGATGATAGCAATCCCTATCCTACACTACTGGGTATAGACTGGGCCACCAATATGAATGGTATCATATACTTGAAGAAGCGCAAAATGATCTTTGAGAAAAAGGCGCTACGTGTTGTAGTACCGCTCGACCCGGCCGAAGGTGCGCGCTACATTGAACCGGTGCGTGATGACAAGAGTGATGATGAGATTGATTGTGTCTATAAGATAATGGTGCGAGAGAAATATTGGGTGAATCAAACCGCAGATGGTAGGATTACATGGGAGCACGAAAGATCCTGCACCTCAGATTCAGATGAAGAAATAGAATGATGGCAAAATCGACTACATGAAGTGACAACACTAAACTACAATACACTGATGAAGTCACTGCACTATGTAACTACAGAGGTGCGTGAATTACCAAGGTATGATGGGTTAACCACAGTGGAGGAATTCCTTAATGAGTTTGAGAATGCGGTACTTGAACAGCACTGATTCGATGCGTTGAAATGGGCGCTATGCGCTATGCCCGCAAGATGGTGGGGTACGCATCAAAGGAATCTCGGGAGCTGGTGCGAATGTAGCAAAATGATGCACGTACGATTTGGAAGACCCCAGCTAAAAAGGACCGGTGGTAAAGGAAAAGAAATATTGCATGCACACCTTTCTCGTTGGGTGTGAACGTACAACATGCAGGTTGCCCCAGCACATACCAGTCTCTAGGTAGGAAGCTGGAACAAGATGCCAGGGTAGAAGTGGCGAGGTGTGCTACCCACTATTCAAGGTGAAGCATTCCAAAAAGTGTGCAAAGCGGTGAACAGAGTATCCCGGGTCCAAGGTACCCACTGGGACCTATGCGTTCCAGTGGTCCAATGGGCCTATAGAACACTGTGCAAAAACCTGATCGCGGAGACAATTCCAAGGTTGTGAAATAAAGGAAGGACCAACATTTCTGAGGAACCAACACAAAAGATACCACATGAAACAGTACTGGCGGAAGGGATAGCGCGTAAATATATGGTAGAGGAAATCACACTGATACACGAAGATGAGTACATAAGTCTACAGGAAGCTATTTGGCGGGGGGATCAACAACTTCATGAACTTGAAGAAAACCGGGTATTACTGAAAAAGAAAAGCATGTTACTGGACGCAGAGGTCAAGCAGTTGGAAAGTGAGCTAAAGGAAATCTTTCTTGACAAGAAACCTAGGAGAGTGTAGCCGGATGCACACACCACTAAGGATGGATGGGAGGAGTACCACTGAGATTTAGTCGATCTAATGTCGTGGTTGAGGCCGCATCTTACTCAGGGTAGAAAGCAGGAGAGCGCACCACACCCAGTAGCGTGTGGGGTGACAACATTGAAGGTTGTTTCACAGATCATTTGAGTGGCTGCAATGGAGCTCTGTGTGGGTGGTGCGACCACCTTACTAACCATTGGAAGAGTAGTCTCACTGCTCCAGACAGTTGAAAAAGAGCGCGGGACTATAAACCAGTCTGTTGGGGAAGTGCGCGGAGATGACGGTGCGAGCAGAAATGGGATGTCACAGGGTTCACGCCTGTGCATTGGGGGGTGCGCTGCTACGTGGATAAAGTATGAAGTGGCTGTTGATGCCACTATTCATGATGAGATGTTGGTATTAAGGCAAAAGGGAGCGAGCGGCAGATAATTAAGACAGCAGTTATGGATAAGATTTTGGAAAATCTGCCACCAAAGGAGCATTTATGATCAGGATTTGGGGGGAACGGTTGAATTTGAATTTCAAAAGTGTTATAAAACCGCAAGAACCTTCCACGAAACAACACTTGGTCTGTTGAGAATTGAGCTATTCCAAAGTGTTGAGCACTAAGCGATTTTGGAGCCTGTAAGTGTGCCATGAGATATTTTTAGAACAAACACGATGACTGCAACCAAGCCAGGTATAAGATTTTCCAAGGATGTTGTTGGAGAAGCTATGTAGCCAGAGTTGGGTCACGACAATCCCGCGAAAGCAGGAGTGGCGCTGAAGGTTCCGAAATCTCCATGAACACCGAGGTCGAAAAAGGATAAGCAGGCGCAGGGACCAATCCGAATGTCCTCACGAAATCCACGGCTTGACCAATTATCCATGGAAGAGAAGGGCAAGGCAGTGAATGTTGAATCAGATGAGGAGGAGGAGGATCTGCAGGACCTCATCGCACATATAAAATAGTATGATGAGGAAGACAAGAATGCACCACCCATGGTTGCTGCAGTAAAGATTCATGCATACATTCCCTCGTGAAAGGGTAAAGCAAAGGTTCCTAAAGACTTGGAGGCCATGAGGAGTACGCTCTAGACCCTACTCCTCCCTGATGGAATCACCTTTGAAGGTTCGCCGTTAGGCAGGTTGCGTACACTGAAGTTTGAGGATTCGGACCTCACGGATAGCGAGAAGTTCCCGCACCTGGTGGTAGACAGCATGATGAAGCAGAACTCAGAATGGTCAGTGACTATCTTGGAACCCTAGAAATGGTTGCATGGCATAGAGAAGGCTGGGTTACTCCATCTGTGATGGATTCCCCACTATCACTGTGCACCTATTACTATTTTCGTCATCAGGCAGCTACTGTGCCTGGTGCACGATGGGTATCTATGGTTGGAAGAGTCAATTCCCATCATGGCCATGCTGATTCATAGGGTTACTCGGTTGCCCTACCAAGGAAATGACCCAGCGATGATTGCGGGAAAGAGCGGCAACTTGGCCCTCGCAGAGGCGATGAAGGCCAAGTAAAAATTGGAAAAGAAGAAGTGAGGGTACACCATCGCAAGTATTCCAGACAAGGGGTGCGCATAGCCACCCAGCTGTTGGCTGGCAAGTTGATGTGAAAATTCTGCGTTGATGAAGTCCCCGCACTAGTGGTTGTGCTAGCTAAGTAGTGCACAGAGGGCGTACAATTTAACTGGGTGGAATTCCTCTGCGAGGAATTTCTCACTAACTGTAAGGAGGCCCAGGAGCAGGATTGACCAGAGGCTGTGAGGTACGCCTCGTTGTGGGCCACCAAAGACAGGAAACGGATTCGCAAGGTGAAGGTATTTTTGGTGCTCATGGAGGCGAGCATCTACATGTGGATAAACCGAATGTCACGTCTCTCCCCTATCTTCTACAACAACTTACAGAGCTCGATCGATTTTAAGACAGATATGCATAATTCATATATCTGGGCATGAAAAGACCCCGTGCGGAAGTGAATTAAGCTCCCGTTTATTGCAACAGATGATGCAATATTCACGGTATTGGAGTCCTGGTCTCTGGAGTGGCGTGCTCTCAACTTGATAGAGCTAGACAAAGAGGCCTCATAGAGGAAGAAAGCGGAAGCCAAGATTTATGTTACACAACTATCAGAAGAGAGGCAAAGGGAGAAAGAAACTGCAGAGGTAAGGGTGCGGCGTGAAGCAACATTGGCCATCGTGGCGCAAAATAATGTTGAGGAAGCCGCAGCAGCAACATCACAGACAAAGGAAACAACACCAACAGACGAGCCCGAGGAGGGCCAGGAAATGTCCATGGAGCAGGACATGGAGGAGGAAGTCAAGACAGAGGAACATGCGGACCCCAGTATGGCCTCGACCCACCTTAAGAGGTCACACATCCTGGAGAGACCAGCTCTGCAGAAGAAGGTGAAGGCGACAAAAACCTCCATAGATCCCATCATGCTCACCGAGGGCGACCTTTTTGACATTGGCAAAACAGTTCGCGATGTCACTAAGGACACCTTTGAGGAATTGATGACGGAGCAGACAGCTATGTTGGGGGCGCTTAGAGCACAACTACAGGAGTTACAGGTGCAAACCCCACAGGCAGGTATGATGGCGCCATACATCGCGGTAGGAACAGTAGAGGTCGAGAAAATGCTACGCACTCGAATGGCTAACAATTTTGTGTTGCCCAAAGGCGTGATCATGATAGAAACTGATGGTGATAGGGCCACAGTAAGAAAAATGAAGGGCTTGGGGTTGAACTTGGCCGCCATTCTGAGAGAAACACTATACCAGCTACAGGATGGGGTAACTGCTGAGCTACCGGCCAGGGATGGCCGTGCGCTCTAGGTCTTGAGCGAGCAGAAGATAAACGTGGAACAGCTCAGCTTGTAGCATGATGAACTGGTTGCACAAACCCATGGATTGGAACAGGTAGTTGAAAAGGCCTGTAGCAGCATGCCAGAGTTGGCCATTCTAGCAAAAATACCAACAGCAGAAAAGATTCACCGACCGGCAGTTGGAGTCCGTGAGGCCAAGGAGGAGACAGCGAAGGTTTAGTTGGATCCAAACTTGTAGATTGTTGAGCTGTGATTGAAGGCGCAACCCTCCACACCCCCTGAAGTCAGAGAGCAGTGCAACCATGCCCATTCAATCGGGGTTGGAAGAAATAACGTGCGCAATATAGGATTGCATGGACTTATTATATCAGTCACTCTTCACGCTCACCTCACTGCAGGAAGATCCAACCATTCAGCGTCTAGAGACAGAAGCGTGGGAGTTATAGTAGGAGTATGACAATGTCCGGGGGACCAAGCAAATGGTCACCCTTACTGAACTACTCGCCAAGATGAAAGATTCTAGGGCTCTAAAGGAACAGGTGGACGCCGTGTGTCAAAAAGAAGTAGTGCTTAAAGCGCGCATCTAGCCTTGGATCGATGAAGTGTTCAAGGTGACTACCAAGATCGAGGAAAATTTGACGCAAATGTAGGGAATATATGTGCTAAGACAAGGATGTGTCCCTCAAAACAAAGCATCAGAGATACGCGCACAACAAGTACAACAAATGACAGAACAGTGTGTTCCGGACTTACGCGAAGCAAAGAACCTGTTGGATGGACTTCGCGTGAAGATCACCACACCAACAGAGTGACTCGAGGGCTAGTCATGATGTTTGTGTTGTGGGCCTGTTGGGCAGCGGATCCCCCACAGCACAGTTTTGGGGCTCAAAGCCTGAGTTTTGGGCAAAATTGTCTTGTAAAGACTCCGCAAAAGTGCGCAGAGTGCGAAGTGAATAGTCAAGTCAAAGGGTTGTCCGCCCTTGAGTATGTAAATTATTATATTGTAATGTCGGCCCACCCGTGGTCCGCGGACCATGGAAGTGTATAAATAGAGTCAGGCTCTAAGATGTAAAGTAAGTTTTTAGCGAAGTAAGTCTTTGTCAATGATGGAATAACTCTGAGTTTGTAAGTTCGAGTCTTGGGTTGTAGGAGTAGGTAGAGGCTTTGTAGCTGAGTGCACAGAGGCCTAGTAGAGTCTATAGCTAAGTGCACGGACCCCTGCAGTTGAGTGTGTAGGGTGTAGAGATTGTAATTGGAGAAAATCATTAATAAAGATAAGTTGATTCTGCATTCAGTATCTCTGTGTTACTGTTTACTTTTATGCATCTTATATTGCTTATGATTGTGCGTATCTATATGAATGGTGAATGGTGAATGAAAGTATCAGGCCCACTTAATTTATTTAAGAAACCATCATAATAAGTACACTAAGGATAAAGGATCAAGACAGGATCTCTTCGCGCTCTTTACAGAGCTGCACGAAGGCAGTAGCACAGGTTACGAAGGGTAGACAGCTACGGGGAGCAACGTAAGCGCACAGGTTCATTCTAGGAACCTCCAGAAACTTCATTAAGACATCCCAAGGGTACGAAAACCTGGTTCCATCACCCTCCCATACTACCTCGGGTGAGACCTCAGTCCATGCACTGCGGACTATTTCAGAAAGGGCCGGTAGTTTCGAGATTTGTTCAGCTTAATCACTTATGAACCTGGGTCAGGCCCCAACAAGCCAACAATCCCTAAGAAAGATAGGATATTGTGTATTTGCATTAACTATCGAGAATTAAACAAAGCCACTCTCAAGGATTACTTTCCCCCTCCTTTCATTGATCACGTGCTAGATACCCTTGCCGGTAAAAAGTACTTTTCATTTTTAGATGGCTTCAATGGGAATAACCAAATCCAGATTTCACTTTCAGATCAAGACAAAACCACCTATACATTCCCTTGGGGTAGATTTTCCTACCGAGTGCTTCCTTTCAGATTGTGTAATGCACCCGCTACCTTTCAAAGGGTTTTACTGACTATTTTTGCTGATCTTGAATGCGTTGAGATTTATATGGATGAATTTTCTATGTTTCGTAACTCATTTGATGAAGCTCTTAAAAATTTAGAAAAAGTGATTTTATGTTGCCAAGAGGACCATCTTTCTTTGAGTGATAAAAAATGTAGACTAATGTGCAAAGCAGGAGTGGTTCTCGGTCATTTGATTTCTAACAAATCTATTCAGGTAGACCCCTCTAAAATTGAAGTTATTATTCATCTGCCTGCACCCAAAACTCAAAGGGAAGTGATAGGTTTCCTGGGACATGCTGGTTGTTACCAGAGATTCATTGAAATTTTTTCGAAGATTGCTACCCCTGTTTTTTGATTACTAGCTAAGGATAGTGAATTCACTTGGTCCACAACTTGCCAACAATCATTTGAAACATTGAAGGAAAAATTAGTATCGGCACTAGCTTTGAGAGGACCAAACTGGTCCCTACCATTTCATATTTCCTTTGATGCTTCAGACACTTCTATTTGCACAGCCTTAGGACAAGAAGAGAATAAACAGTCCTATGTTATTTACTACATCAGTAAAAATTTGTCACCTGCCGAATTTAACTATACAGTGACTGAGAAAGAATTTTTATCCGTTATTTTTGCTATTAATAAATTTAGACATTATATTATAGGATATGAAGTTTATGTGCACACTGATCATTCTATTATAAGATATTTAATGAATAAACCTTTAACTAGCGGTAGAGTGACTAAGTGGTTACTTTTATTACAGGAATTCAATATTACAATTGTTGATAGGCTAGGAAAGTCTAAGGTTGTAGCTAATTATCTTTCCAGATTAAGCAATCCCAACGAAGCAATTCCTTTTGATGATGATTTCCTTGATGAACATATTTTTGCTATGTCAAAAAAATCTCCATGGTTTGCTGACATAGCCAACTATTTAGTCACCAGAAAGACACCACCAGGGAAAATTTTAAGAACACCCCCTAAATTTATAAGTATAATAAATGGGCGAATCTTCATGGTATATAGGAAA